>KZ308267.1:795141-829804 GCA_000376725.2 Ladona fulva
TTATAATTAAATTGTTTTCAACCCAGCGATTAAACAAGAAATTTAAGTAACAATGTGACTATCAAGGGATACTTGGGGAGCAGTGATAGATATTAAATACGATATGCATAATCTATGAAATGGGGTTAATGAGCAGAGGGCTCAAGAAAATAAAACAACTATATTGTCTAGAGTTCAATTTGTGACGGTAAATCTTTCGAAATAATTCAGTAATAGGATAGGTAATTATTCAATTTGCTTCTTCGTGCGATATTGAGGACTATTTTTCCTCAAAACTTATTGAAGTTGATCATATATTATAGGACAAAAGAAAAAACATACTTTGAGATAAAATAAAAATGTATGAATCAGTAACAATCATCCTACTTTGTTTAGAGCGAAGCTGCATCGTTCTTTCATGGGCTCCATGCAAATTTTAATTCCCAAATATGTTGTAGTTGATGCATTTGTTATTAAAATATTCATGGAAACCTCAGTCAGATCGGGAAACGGTAATAATGGCAATTTTTAGAATTAACACGATTTGCGTCACTGTAATAATCATTATAGTAGTATGATCAATTAATAGTTTTCATTTTTAGAATTATTTTGTGTCATCTTATTGAGTGCTCATCGTCCAAATGGGAAATCTCTCTCCATTGTCTTGGAAACTGAGCTTTTGCCCCTCCTTTGGAGACATTTACCTTGAAAAGCACCACTTTGCTTTTCTGATACGTTTCTTTTTGCATTTGAGGATGAGTGATTTTTCTGGAGCTCCACGGAGATGATGAGTTCACTGATAAGTCCAATAATTTAACTTCTAATGAAAGATGAGTGTCTGTAAACAAATCACCTTTCATTATTCACCCTCCCCGCGCCATAGAAGGCGTAATATTTCTTGCTTCCCCTCAGCCGTGAAGATAAATTTGATAGAGGTCTTCCTCTATAATCCATTCCTTCCAACACTGCATTTAGGAAACTATTATGCCCTAGTGAGTGCCCAACTGATTTCCTTTGACTCGCCAAAGTGTTCTAGGGAATTCTCTCTTCAAGGAATAACAAGTGTGAAAAATAGCGACATGACTGGGACACGAACCCAGGTCTCCTACTTTCCGGGCAGGTATTCTAACCACTGAACTACCATGCCGCGTCTCTTCCACACTGTTAAGGGAATGCTCATGTCGCTGTTTTTCACACTTGTTATTCCTTGGGATTTAGCCGCACAACTTCATTGTGCAAAGTTAACACCTTTACCTCAATTCTCTCTTCGTTTGATTCTCCTCAGTAGCACCACTTCTTCATTGCCTTTCATTTACTCCTGCCATTACAGCTTGTGTTTCATAGCCATATGAATTGACACCCCATAAGTATGGCTCTATGAACAGTTTTCTATTATCCAGCAATTGTTTTCTCCTTGATTGCTCTTTCCGCTTGGACTATTCTACGTACTATTTCTCTCTTGCCAGCCATCGTTGCAAAGTTTCTCCCGGATAGAGTTTCATTCCAAAATCGTTGCCTTATTTCATGATCTTTATAATAACTTAAAAAGCGTTAAAACGATTTATTTCGGTCCAGAAATCCTACATATTGTTCTAGCTTCACGTTCTTACTCGTTTCTGTCAATCACATGAAGTGAGATCGATATAATTTACGATATAAATACGTTTTCCGGAGACTAACTTAATACGATTAAGGATTTTGTTACTTCGTTTCATTTGCAAAGCTTTCGCCAAGGATTACCTGCGGTGATGGAAATAAGGAGTTTCAGAAATCCAAACAATAACCGTCCTTCGATCCTCGGATTGTTTTTGCGACGCGGAAGTTCTTGCGGTCGTTTTCACACACGACTCCACAGGAGTTGATTACGCGAATGTTGACCTTAGTTACCGTCTTTTCAGAAATAACAGATTCATTCAACCACAGTCATTTCATAGCCACTATTTAAACAAGTCCCAACATTCGTTAATGCTGTTAAGTGACAAATGTTTAGGACTGAGGCTCAAATATCTTTCTCAAATAGCCTAATTATCTACGTCACAATTTACCTATTATCCAGCTTTGTTGTCATATAATAAATAAAAGTTTAAATGAGTGACAGCTAATGAGTCCTGCTAGATAGCATTCCTCTGTTTACATATTGAAATGTGCAAAGATAAGATAAAGTCTTTTATAAAGAACCTGTGAGTCGAGCACCCTAGAGCAGGGTTTCCCAAAGTGTGTTCCGCGGAACACTGGTGTTCCACGAAGAGTTTTTAAGTGTTCCGCGGAAACTTACGAAGAATGATAATTCTTGTATGAATTTCAGTTTTGAACTAAGAAAAAGTAACCTAGGTGTTCCGTTGATATCATAGAATTGATAAAATGTTCCGCCGGAGGAAAAGTTTGGGAAACTCTGCCCTAGAGTAAGAGCCCGCCGAGTAAAAATTTATCGTCTTGCAATATAACGGAAATGGTCCTGGTTGTTCGCCATGAAATGTCCACGCAAATTTAGGGAAAGATCCAGCTATGAAAATGTTTTTATGTCTCGATCCCTACATAGTAAATGTTTAACGATTAACATTTACAAATGTGTTTTTATTTACCTATTTGTGAGTGAATTAGTTGGATCATTCTCATCCTCCTGCAACATCACGGCAACTTTCCTTAACCTTGCGGAGGCTTCCCATTACTTATGTCATTCTTAGCAAGTATTCGTGTTTATTTGCTTTCCGATACTTTTTGCGTGAGTTTACTTTCAGCTGGTGGCATTAAAAGTGACAGTCTTTCTGCTCAAGGCAATTTTCAAACTGTTTATCATTGTATCAAATATGATTTCAAAGGAGTCGCTTATTTTCCATCGGTTAATCCAGTGTTAACTTTCGTATTCTACAAATTTAAGCAGTTAGACCATTCGCTTTCACGAAACCCCTNTTATTGCTATAGTGGCCAGCTGTGTAATGGGACCTATATGGAAGGTACGGTGAGTGGTCGAAATAGACAGGTTTTAGTGTAATTAGTCAATGAATGAATGGTTATAAGAATGGCAGATGTAAGAAAATTTGGGAAAACCCTTCTAGGCATAAGTATTTTCTAACCGGTTTTTCCTTTATATATAAGTATATATCATTCAAGTATTAATAATTATATTAACATCCTAGTACCATAAAATAAGCTATTTCATTATTTTTACACCATAAAAGGAGGTATTAACGAAAAAAAGAGATCATCTGTTCCCCGTCCAATTGGAAATAAATAGCTCTTTCGGTACATTTTAATTTGGTAAGGAAAGAGGTTGAACGTGAATGTTATTGAAATAGAGGTTAAAAAACGCTTCTAAAGCCTTATGCCGGAGTTTTGGATCTCCGATATTCCTCTTTATAGCGATTTTAAATCTCTAATACCTTTTTATTTTGGTCACGAATAGAGTGACTTATGAAAATAAGAACTCTACGAAATATACTGGCATTACGTGGAAGTGATAATTTGAGTGAAGATTCACTGCACGCTCTGATTGTTAGAAAAAGTGCTGCGAAGTCACATTACCGAATATAGGTCATGGAACTTTTAAAAGAGGCGAGGTTTCTGGAGAAAAACTCGTAAGTCTTAAATGAATCATCGAAAATTATGTTCAATGTCAAAAGAATTCATTTGTGCCGAAGGGGCCAGTCTTGCAACAAATGGCCACCTTGGGGCGAAATCGATTCTTTATTTTTCATTTTCGACTAGCAAATCAACAATATCGAAGTCGATTATTGTTGCGTCTATCTACATCTACAGTGATGGCAGATATCAAACGCTATTTTTATTTATTTATATTCCAAATGCCCCCACAAACATCCATTTACCGGACCATTACAGTGGTGGGCTTCAAACAGTAACAAAGGACAAACAAAAAAACCATTTCCCAACCGGAAAATCCGACTAGCCAGGATTCGAACCTGAGACCTTGGGGTTGGAGCGTCGGATCCCCAGCTTATATTGGTCACAAAACATCAGTAACTATCAATTATGCATATTCCTTAAGTGGATTGCTAGCTTAATCATCTCAAACCAAATCTCCCGTACGGTTATGTCAAATAATATGCTTAATATACTTATAAACTATCTCATGATGGTTACGAGCAACTAACAGTTCTGAAGTTTCGATGAAATGTTCACACCCCATGAACTATTGCCGCTATTGTTTTTCGTCTGCATCTGGCTATACAAAAGGAGTAAGTTTATTCGAAATAATTTCGCCTTCAGAGATTAATGAGATTATGTTATTGATTAACCCCCAAAGGACCTGTTTTGTGCGTCATATTCTATTTTTGGAACGAAATTATAATTTACTTGAATTCATGAAGCGCAAATCGTGGCGGAATTTTACTGTATCTTCATTGCACTGTGAAAAAGTTTACTAGCTCCACTTTCGACGTTTTCTTTCCCACGAGAAACTGAGTCATGTATAAGCCTCATCTACAAATTTAATTGACGCTAGGAACTTTGTTGACGGTTGAAGTCACAGCCGCGCCCAGCCTATTTGCCGCCCGGGTGTGAACATAATTTTCCGGCACTTTAAGTTAAATACCCAGACCATACATATCCTGATTTACAAGTAAAAAGTATTTTGTAAGACTTTGAAAAACCGTTGGTTTTTGACTTCGTTCCTCAGCTTATATTGGTCACAAAACATCAGTAACGATCAATTATGCATATTCCGTAACCCGACAGTGAATTTTTATTACGAATTAATAGTTCACTTTACTTTTGAATATGTTAGCAGCAAGTCTCCGGAAGTATCAATAAAACACGCAAAACTATTTGCAAATTAGGAAAGACTCCAACCAAATATCTAGTAAATATGTATTCTAGAGGAGAAATTGAGAGAGAAATAGTCCGCCGCAGCCGGGAATCGAACCACATTCCGGGCGGGTGCTATGTCCTCTAAGCAACCACAACAGAACGATCCCTCCTTCTTCTTCTTCTTCCCTTCAGTTGTTTCTTACAAGGTCTTACAAAACCGTTGTTTTGTAAGACATTGAAAATCCTACTTTTTCTCTTTCGATTTCTCCATCTAAATTCAAAGCATGTGAACCATGCGTTTCTCGTCGCTTTTCTATATATTCCAAAACTTGAAGAGGATTTATTCTTGGTACCAGAAAATCTTTTATTGATTCCAATTATATGGTTAAATACACTACGCAAATATTCCCTTCTCGTCTTGAGTTATCCGTAATTATTTCCTCTAAATGTTTGCCAGTCTTTACATAATCTTCCACAGACAAGCCATTTGTAAATAATGTTGTTATAATAATAATAGTTGGCTACGCTTTTGTTGCCGCCCTTTAGATGCCACCACCGGCGCGGTCTGGTTGAAAAAACCAATCAATATAGTAAGTAATGTGTGTTAAATAGTTATTGCGTTAGAAAGTTCCCATTAACCTACGGTGCTCCTGTCGTACGCGGTCCGTCATTTGTTAGCGATCAGCAATATTCCATAATGTTAAATGCAACATTTTACTGAATACATATTTTTATTATATACTAGCTGAAGTGTCCGTTGACTGTGAATGTGAGGAATAGAGATAGGATTAAATATGTTAGTCCTATTTATACAAAACAGAAAATAATTTTTAGAAAATTGTAGTTTATATCAGCACAATTCTCAATTTTGAGAAGAGCAATATTCGGCGACTAGAATAAGAATATTTATCCAATTTCCTTTCTCTCGGCGATTGTCTCGATTTCATGCGAATATTCTATCTTATTTAATTTTGCAAAAGAAAGAAACCACGCAAGCGACAAAGTGAACAAAAATTCCGCAATTCCCATTGTATTCTTATGGGAAAATACAGGAGCTCGGATTCAACAACGGAATTAGTCATCATAGGAGCGGTTTGTTTGCAACCTCAACATTTTAGAGAATTTTTGTTTATATTATCAAAATTCTCGCAATTTTGAAAAGAAAACAATATTCGTCGACCTAAAAAAGAATCTTTGTTTAATTTCCCTTCTCTTGTTGCTTGTCTTGATTTCAGGAGACTATTTTTTCTGATTTAATTTTGCAGATGAAATAAACCATACTTGCGAGCTGTACATGGATTTCTTATGGAAACAGTTTTAAAAGTCTGGAGTCGGGCGGGAGACAGGTGAATAAAAAGTAGCCCTTTCTCTTTCCAGGAAAGACATTTAACAATCTTCAAAGTTTGAAAGTAGTGCGTCAGCTGGTTCTCGAGTTTTAGGCGAATACGAGTATACACACATACAAACTTTCTCCTTTATTTATATGACTAGCTGATGTGCCCGTTGATTCTCAACGAGGAAAATAGAGATAAGATTAAATATATTAGTCCTATGGGGTAGATTCGTATATGTAGATATACTCAACGAAAAGAATAATTAGAAGCTCCATAATTTTGAAATCCTGTTGACAAAAATTAGCTATTAATTAAAAGCTCCTAAATGATCAAATGTGTGTCCCTGCGATTTTTCAATGTTAATAATTCACAACTGCGGATGCTAAAATCTCATAAAATTTCTTCCTATTCTCATAGTTTATCATTAAATATTACCGTGTATGGGCCTCAATTCCATGTGTATTCTTGTAGGAAAATGCATGAGCTCGAACTCAACAATTGGCTAGGTCGTCAGGGGGACGGTTTGTTTACAACCTCAAAATTAAAAAAAGAAAATCGTGTATTTTATCAAAATTCTCGCAATCTCTAATCGAAAGCAACGGTTCATGGCCAAAATAAGAATTTCTCTTCTTTTGGTGCTTGTCTCGATTTCTTACGGCTATTCTTTCTAATTTAATTTTGCAGATGAAATAAACGCATGCAAGCAAAAAAAATCAGATTTACATGAAAACAGTTTGAAACGTCTGGAGTCGAACTGGGGACAGTCGAGTGAATAAAAAATAGCCTATTCTCTAATCTGGAAAGACATTTATAAACTCCATATGTTTGAAAGTCGTGCGAGTTCTGGTTCTCGAGTTTTAGGCGGACAAACATACATACACACATTCACTACTTTATGAAATACGAGTATGTAAAGCTTGTCAATACTTTAACGCTTTATCTTTTCTTTCGGAATGTGTGTCCGTTTACTGGTGTTCCAATATTATCTAATTTATCAAAAGGTTCTGTACAAGGAACTTTTCCGAAAGCTTTCATCGCTAATCTGACCTGTAAGTCAGGAGAGTCTGATCTTATGGTGTGGAGAGAACTAGTGATGTGATGTAACGAAGTAAAAGTAATCGAATTACTTGTAACGATTACATTTTGGTTATTTTTTACTTGTAATCGATACATTTAAAAAAAAGTAATTTTTACTGGTAATCTACTTCAAAGCTCGTGCGAGTAATCGTTACATTTGAGTAATCGAAATTGAAAATTTGAATTCCTGGCGCGCTGAACGCATTGAGAGGCAGTTCTAACTACATTGTTCATCCTGGAGCCGAATTTCTCTTCTCTTGGGCTTCCGAGAACCTGAGAAGGGCTAGACGATACATCAATACGGGTAAAAATGTAAATGCTACAGTGTAGCTACATGGCGCTGATTATGCAATTCTGTTTCTGCGTCCTCGGCTTGCTGAGTGGTTTCGGTTCCCTATTTCACGGAGGGGAGGGGTGACTTCCCGCCAGGAGCTGCTTTCGAGAACTAGATAAGGGTCAAACGATACGTGAATGTGGGTGAAAATATAAATGCTACAATGTAGCTACATTGCGTGGGTTACGCGATATAAGTTTGGCAATACAAATACAACCGGCTTGTACGTAAACCTTCTCATGCCATCGGCGGACGTGGTGAAGAGAGGAAGCAATCGCTGTATGTACGAGGAGAAGAATCATATCAAGATATCAGCCATGGACACCGTACAAAGTAAATTCAAATATTTAAAAATTGATGTTTTTACCTTAAATATATTCATTATATTGCGTTTTCTATTTATTTGCATGATGTTGATTTTAGAATACATCCTCATCCACAGGTGTAAATTTTGGTAGAACATAAATATTTAGGCACTATAATTACTGTAGTACGAGTAATCATAGTGCCTAAATATTTATGCCTAAAGTGCCTAAATCCAACATTTTAATTGTTCTTTAATACTATGGCAGTAAAGAATAACTCAAATGTTGATTTGCATGTTAGAACTCCCTGTTTGAGAAAATATTGACTGCGATTGCGTCATTTACAGGAGCAAAATAAAAAGTAATTGTAATTGTAGTTGTAATCCTACTGATTACTTTTTCAAAGAGTAAATTTTAATTGAGCCCGATTACATTTTTTCAGTACTTTTACCATCACTGGAGAGAACCCTACCTGAGGAACTTTATCATAGCTGTAACACTAGTGCCAAACCAGAATTTTCCATAATCGAACTGCTGTACACTGCATGATTTAAGACTAAGCTAAAGTCATGCGGATCCCTAATTATTCTGCAGTTTTTGAGGAGGGCTTGAAGAAGTGAAAAATAAGCTATTTCTTCCATCCTAGATTGGCATCCCCTCATAGTTCTAACTGTTAATTTTGGCATAATGATCATGAACTATCTCCTCGCTAATATTTTTTATTGAAAGATGAAATAAAGTAAACGTACCGTAACAATCTGATTTGAGTTAATGCAACTGATATTTCCACGATGGGAGGAGAATATACTTAACGATTCCAGATCTTTCCAGTAGTGATGCTCTTTTCATTCCGGTGGACCGAGCGTACCGTTCCGACCATCTGCACCTAAAAAGATGACCGAAGATAAATATCGTTAAACATACTCGTGAATTAAAGTGGATGGTTAAGCAAACACCAAAATGAGTTTGTTTGGACTATTAATGAGACTTCTATCTTTTTGTAAGGAAAAGAAGGTTGGAACACGGCTGTTAATGGATTAGAGGTAAAAAAACACTCCGTAAGCCGTCTTTCGGCAAGCGGAACTCGCGTTAAGAGACAAACGGGAAGCTCCGCATTACCGATTTCATCTACATAAGTACCCTGCAAGCCGCCTTCCGGCGTGTGGCAGGGGGAATAAACAACAAAAGTAGAATTACTTCTTTAATTTATTATTATCGCGTATCGTTCGTGGAAACAAAGAGTCCCTAAAACGACTTGTCCTCGCGTCTATTTCTCTTATTTTACGCTCACTGGGAAGGCCCAATGATCGTTTCGGACACAAAGCCTCCATCCTCAGGGGGTCTCCACAAAGAAATTGGTAAACGGCTTACGAAGTGTTTTTAAACCTCTAATTCTATCTTATTAGTTGTGCGAGTATCACCTGGCAGACAAACTTACAGCAGAGTCTCTTGCAATAAAAAATATTTGTAGCAAACGCGAGCAGCAGAAAATCCACCGTGGAAAGTATATGGAATGTTTTCGCTATAACGCTGAAACTACCTTAAATGATCAAAGCTTCCATTAATCGCAGTTCAAGGCAAAGAACTCGACCTCACAAGCCGAACTTTCAACTAATTGGAAAGGAATTTGACGAAAGTGAGATCAACTAAGTGAATTTGTTTAGGGATAAAAGTTATAAGAAAGAGAATTTCTGAATTCTCTGTGGCAGTATAAAAGTGGTATTAGTTGTATTTTTAAAAGCGTTTCGACAGCTAAGGTCATTTCGCACATGTGGGCCCCCAGTGGGAACTAAAGGGAAGGTCTCACAAATTGAACGTATGGGAAACCAACTCATAATTCCTATTTATACCCCTCTCTTTATTGTTATCCTTAAGTATTGTTGTCCTTATCCTAACCTTAGTTGATATTTATCATCATTGTTTTCTATCGATTGTTTAGGTAATAATATCTGACAAAATTTGCTCAATAAACTTGATGTTAATTTCTTTGAATCCTCATTGAGCCATTATTTACTACCAATTGCATAAAGGTTCGTAATAATTTTACATGAAACGTTAACGATGGCCTTGCCTTTACTATTACTGAAAATAAAGTCTGATTCATTTTAGTGATATTCTTTCAAAGAATCTCATATCGATATCTCAAGAATCGATAGCAATCGCGGAAATAATATTCAATTGGTCTGTACTATATAGGGTTTTCAAACCTTGACGGACCGACAGCCATATTTGAAATTTCGCCAAACAATTGGGACAATCAGGGACCCTTACGTTTGACTTTTATTTCCCTAATCGAGTGTTTTATCATAACTATGTTTGTTCAGATTTTTTACGCCAAAAATCATCAACTCGTTCAGAGACAAACGGGAAGCTCCGGATTAACGATTTCTGGGAAAATCCATATGCGCATTCCAGAGTCAATGCCTCCATTATCACGGGCTCCTCGATAGGAAAGTACTCGTAAGTAAATATGTAATCATATCATGAAAATAACTCGTGAGAACAGAGTAACAAGCAACTAAGTACTCAAAAGAGGTAAAGTTTTACTCAAAGCAGGAAAATTTTAACGAATGGACGTGCAAGGTTTTGGAGTTTACTTTTTTATCTGGAGTCAAACTTATTTACCAAACTTCGAGGAGACTGGCTGGTTTAAAAGATTCAGTGAGTTCATTCTGGCCCGCATGCCGAAATATTTTGACAACCCTGGTCTATTCCGTTAATCTAAAATAGAGGATGGTATTTTACAGATGGAGATAAATAGAGGATGATTTTTTACTAATTTTTTCTTACTTAAACAGTAATTATTGACCCGAAACTTAAACAGTAACTATTAAACCGATTTCTGGAGATAATACCAAGCTGAATATCACATAACTTTCTGAAACCATGTTAATCTTCTGAAAGTTTGTTTTATTATTTCCAGCTTTTTTATCTAAGTTACATTACACTAAACTTTAGAGTAAAACTTATTAACAGTTGGTTACAAGTCGTACCTAGACTTCATATACCTTCCTCTGATAACACAAGTGTAATGTTCATATTTGGGATAATTAGTTGGGCCAATTTTGGGAAATGTGCATTTTTGGGAAAATGCACGTTTTCCCAAAATTGTTTCCTTTTCCTAAAAATGTTTCCGGTTATGGAATGGTTGTGTTTGTTCGTCCTTACTGTATACGCCCACTACTGTAATGGTCCAGTAAATGGATGCTTAAGGGGATATAAACTTTTTTAAATAAATAAAAATCGGAGCGAAATAGATAAATATTTTCGGTTAAGGTTCGGTTTCAAGGATTTCAACCTTTCCGGTTCGGTATCCGTTTTCATTCCGGTTGAAATAGTTATTTTTTGGTTTTCGATTCAGTTCCGGTTCGATGCCCTGATGTTCACCAAGTCGATTTTTCATGAGATGATGTCCCTCGTGTTATTCGCCGGGAGAAAGTCTTTTTATATCTGAACCCTTCGCTTCAATTGTATATCATCCTCGTATAGACAGTCAACGGATAAGAAAATTTAGTTCTTTGTTTCACCCACCCAGGTGCTATTCTAAGTAATACAAAACTTTTATCGAATTTTAGGTGATAATTCCATGAAAGCACGCTGAAAAGAACAGCAAGCGACTTTTCCTCAAAAATAAGTCTTTTTTACCGATCAGGCTTTCCTTCCTTTTTCGATTATTCCTCCTTTTTATGGTTATACTGGGTGTGTCATCTATATAATACTTCATAGATAATGAAAAAATCAAATAACCATGATTGCACGACTCTAAGGTGATGTTTTTTATCTTTAAGATAATGCTTTAAACCCTTCTGGAATCAGAATTACTTATTAACGTGCGTAAATCCTATAATCTAATTATATTATGTAATTTAGATTTTTACGTTTATGACTATTACCTATTTATTAATTTAATCAGAGCATAATTATTCGAAGTTTCCCAGAAAAAGAACAATTAAAATTATTATTTTAAATTTCGTCTTGTTGTTCGTTCCGATCTAGTAACGAATAGATCTTAATATGTTTGCACTGAGTAATGTTTGCTTTGGCCTTCGGATAGCCATGTGGGTAACGCGTTCGACATCAAAAGCGGTTCTGGGTTCGATTCCCGGTGGGGGCTCACGTGCGAAATTACCTTAGCTGTCGAAGCACTTACTATTGTTTGCTTTGTTTCCCCATGTACACACAAAACGTCAACAAACTTAATTCTCGATTATTTAATCATTTTTATTATATCATCTGCCTTCGGAAGAAACGCCCATATTCTGAAGTCAAGAATGTCAATGGTCTTGAAGAGAAAAATCTTCAATCGATGCATTCTACCAGTTTTGACATATGGAAGTGAGACTTGGGTGTTAAACGCAACAATAACCCAGCCACTACAGACAACGCAAAGAAGTATGGAACGGTATAAGCATGGAAGCACAAGAAGAAATAGGATACGCAACGCCTGGGTGAGGAAGATGACAGGAGTGACAGACATCAAGGATAAGGTAAGATCACTGAAATGGATGTGGGCAGGCCATGTTGAGAGAAGAAACGACAACCGATGGACATCAGCAGTTCTCAACTGGACACCAAGAGATGCGAAGAGACCAAGAAGAAGTCCAAAGGACAAATTGAACAGAGACATCATCAAGTATCTAGGGGTAACATGACAACGAGAAGCTCAGAACAGAGAGAATTGGAAAGCGCTTGGAGAGGCCTTCATCCGATGTCGGATTGAAAATGGCTGATGACGGTGATATATCATTGATTATTGTTCAAAATTAATTATAGAGCTCAAAGAAAAGGTTATTCTTATGATTTGTCCTGGATTCGTGCAAATTTGATAGTTGAACCGGGAGCTTATGGTGATTTTGTTGTGTTGGTGGAGTGTTCTAATGGAAAACTTTAATGGAAAAATTGAGCCGAATAAAATTCGTCCCTGATGAGTGCCTATAGAAGAGGACTGTCCGGCCAAATTCCGTCGCATTAAGAGGAAAAGTGAATTGAAAAGGACTTTTCTTGATGGCTCTATGATGGGGGAGTCGAAAGAATGAGGAGATGAGGAATTAAATAACAGAAGCGCAGCCGGAGGTCATGTTCGCTACTTAATCGAAGCTAACGAACGAAGAGGAAGCTCTATCCTGGAAATAGTTTACGAATTCATCCTAATGATTTACGTTGTGTACCCACCGCCCACGCGTAGTAGAATGAAAACGAGCGATACTCTATTCTTGAATCGTGTACTTTTAGATTTTCCTGACATAATGGTAACTTGAGGTTCCTGCTTCCATACCTTGATGAATATTTTTCATTTTTCCTCTCATGCAGGATGAAAGAAAATGTATACCTCATTCACTCTTGCTCAGTCCTGCTCATGGTTGAAAGCTATTGGTTTATGAAATATGCTAATTAATGGAATTCGTTGAGTACTTTAGCACTGAACTCTAAGAAAAGTGCTTTTTATGGTCCACCACTATGGGTCCACTATGCTGCTCTACCTTTGCCTTGTTTAACCTAAATTACTCAGTGAAAAAAGCAAGAGAAAACTACGTAACCCCTCATCTTATTTAATCGCCTCATTTAATTTCCTTGGCTAATGGTCAAAGGAATTGGAATTCAATTAGCCATTGGGCTGATGACTTTACAGAATTTATGAAGATATTTGTGAACGATTCTCCTCCCTCTATTCTCGTATTTATTAACTCCTTTAAGAGTTGCTGTACAGTAGTTACGCTCTCATCTATCTACACTCCAAGAAAAAACAATTCAATGCGAATCAAAAGAAAAGTTTTGCAACTGGTAATTAAGTTTTAGATAAGATGAGAGAGACCACTGATAGCAGAGTATATACAGTAAAAAAAACACCAAAACCATCACAAATCAATTTTTTGATAATTTTTGATGGTTTTAGTGGGTTTTTTTTACTGTAAGCCTTAGATAGTATTTGAGACTAATTTATCATGGTCACTTATGGCGTCTTTAAGACCTGAAATCCATTACTTGAAAATTTTGCAACGTCTGTACCGCTGATTTTAATATAATATTATGAGAGGTAAAACATCCATGTTTAAAATACAACGAACCTGTCGTTTTTATGTACGAAAAACACCAGAGCATATTTACTACTGACCTTAGGTCGAGCTAAAGTCTTACTTGTAGAGCCGTTGTGCTTCGCTAATGTGGGCTTGTTCTGTTTATAGCATTCTGGCTCAGTGAGGACAGCAAGGGCAAAATACCTCACTCCTCATCTTTCCTAGTAAGCCTCATTTCACTCTCTTAGCTCTTCGTAGCTCATGGTAGAGGGGATGAGGTCCTAACCGGCCTTCGGGCTGAATACTTTGCAGATACAGGTCGAGTTAGGCTGCAGTTCTTTAGAATCGTCCAAAGGTTACCGCTAAATGTTCTGCGGTGAGTGGCTTTCCGAAATGTCTTCAATTTATGAAATCGATTCTTTATTCTAAGCAAAGCAATTATGCCAAAATGAAGTCACGGAATTTTAAGAAATTTAGCTCACGGAAGGTACAAAATACACCTTTTTTCTTTATGTTAATAATATTGCGAAGAATTCTGTTGGGAAACCATACAGCCAAAGACACGAGCCCTGGGAGCGCGAGTGTATGCGAATTCCATTTTTATAGCACATTTTAAAATAAGTGTTACAATAAATAGGGGGAAATTAACATTTTTGACCTAAATTTCGAACAAAATAGCACGAGAATAAAATATAATTGTAATCACTAATTAATTCATTTATCCGCAAATCTCAATTTCGATCGATTACAATCATACCTTTCTTTTCAACGCGTAATTTCGCAACTTACGAAGAAGCAAAGAGTACTTACATATTTTATTTCTTGGAATCTTCATAACTGAAGAACAGATTCTTCGATCATCCACGCTGAGAGCTTCCGAATATTAATTGAGTCAAAGTTTCGGAAATCCTTTATTCACTTTGTGAATGAATAATCGGTCCAAAAGAGTCCGTCCAAAACTTCGGAGAAGAGTTTGTTGAAAGTAGGAAAATATGAAGTGATTTCTCATCACAAGTATCCGTGCGTGTTCCACTTTCAAAGTGCGTCCAAAATGTGATGGAATTTATATCGAGTAATAAAATGTTGCAGTGCCTCCGAAAATCTTTCACTTTAACCGAAAATCTTTCACTCGCGTTCTTTTTTTAGTATATTAGTAGTAGTATACTATATACTTTTTTTATCGAGGACTTTAATAGTATAGGCCGTAAATGGAACCCGTGTGCTCTCATCTCTTAAAGCAGAGACTCCTCCAACTCATCGTTACCATACTACTCAATCAACGCGACCTTCGCTCTAGATAGTGGAGCACTATTCAAGCCGTTCATTCAGGGAAAGATTTAGGTAAAGTTGTGTGGAAGTCTAAATACCAATTAAAAGCATTTTGGAATATTCGCGAAATATAGAAATAGCGAAAAAAGCGATAGAATTCATTAATCGATTTCATCGTTTAAATAATAAGAAAAATTTGTTACCTTTGTTGTTATCGCTGCTTCATACGGTAATATTTACATTTTGGAATATTCGCAAAACATGGAAATAGCGGGAAAGAACGTAGTGTTCATTGATCGAGTTAATAACACTGAATTATTATTATAACCGATTTAATTGTTTAAATAATAAGAAACAGTTGTTGCTTTTATTGTTATCGTTGCTTCATACGTTAAAAGCATATCATATACAATGTTAATTATTAATATTAAAGTGTTAAAAAATTTGTGCGCCAAGTTCTATTAACTTCTCATATACATGACGGTGATGGATAGTAGGTGTAGTTTAATCAGCTTGATAAGATTTTGATTTCCACCTGTTTCAAACAGATTAATCTTAGTAACATTAAAAACAGGAAAAAATTTTCTTTACTTAAAATATATATTCATTGTCTTAATAAATATTGAATCTAAATTTATCATTTATTAAACTATAAGTTGTGAAAACAATACATCATCAAATAATTTTCACACAAAAAACGTTTTTGCAAGTCATTGGTCGAGATTAATCTTAATAATGTGATGCTTCATCTTTGTCAGAGAGGATAAAAAGAAAATTGATGTCCAAGTGCAAGCAAAGAAGGGGTACAAATTGGCTTATTATTGCATATATGCCTGATGTTTTATATTATCCAATATTAGATCCAATATATTTTGTCCAATTGATCATCTGCTACTCAAAAATACTATCACATCAGTCACTCCCTGCTCTTTGTAATATACACAACATTTTTATGCATAATACTTTATTCTCATTTCATAAAATTAGTATTATCAAATTGATTTGGGAAAATGAAATAAAAACTAATCTCAATCAGTAATAAATGCCCCAAAGCAGTTGCTGCACGTCACCTCACATACCTGGTTTACTATATTTTGGCCTCTTTCCTTCTTTCAGTCAGAGAATAAGCTAGTGTTCCCATAAATCAGTGATAATCTTTATGCATAAATTTATTTCCTACCTTCTTGTACCTGCCCATTTAATTAGATCTGTTCCTCCTGGTTTTGAATAAATTTTAGGTAGTCTAATTCATTCTTGAATACTATTATTAACAGCTGTTGTAAACAATTATCAGTAATCAATTTGATCACTATGTTTTACTTTCAATTTGTTTATTAGAATCATTGTAATTTTAAAATTTAAAATACATGTTTTGAATTGACCTATTATTTGTGACAGAAACATCACCAGATATCAATAGTTTGTCATTCCTTTAACCTCTCCAGTTCTTGTGTTTAACCTTCAATTCTTGTGGTTCCACCTTATTGTGCAGAATCTTCCTTGTAATGTGGAGTGTTGATAATGAGTAAAATTTATTTGTTAAGACGCTCAATTAAAGGCATATTAGATATAATAAGGATTACTGGTACACTACACTGAGATTTATATTTGGACCAAAATCTTCTCATCTAGAAAGATGAGCATCTCAAAAGATGAGATAAGCATTAAACTGAATGGGTATTAATGTTTCACAGTGATAATTTATGTCATGTCAAATTGATCAAGGTTTTTGTGATGTTGTAAGTTGTACAGTAATAAAAAATAAGCAAAAAGAAAATATTTATAGCTGATTAATGTAGAAAATGAAAAAGGTCAAGCGTATCTTTATTGGATCACACATGAATCAGAAAGCTGGTTTGTATTCAAGAAATAATAAATGTCTCGAAACTTATTCTTTAACTACATTAAGTAATTGCTTTTCTAATATAAGTGTCATAAGTCATCATTGCACTTTTCTGTGTCTTTTTTAGAGGGTGGTGTCTTATCACCAAAATTTGTCCATGCATAATCCCATAACCTGGGGTGTGAATTAGGATCCAAGTGTGTGTTGCTTGGGGGAAGAGCAGTTGAGTTGTATCTATCCAAGATGTGCAGCATTTCTTCCAACTTCTTTGGGTATATTTCAGCTAAGTTCCGTTTTTCGCAAGGGTCAGAGATAATATTGAACAAACATGGTTTCAAGTGAGCATCACATAATATTTTTGACTCCTTAATATCATCAGGTAAGTTTTCTGGTTCACAGATGACTATTGCTTCTTTTCTGGATGATAAAATTTGTTCTTCTGTTAATGGATAGCCAATAGAATCCATTGCCTTGCTTACCTTGCTGGTAAGAATTAGTCCATTATTATCTTCATAATCTGAATGTATTGGACTGTACCAGCTATTTCTGCTACCATTAAGTGAATTGCCTGAAAAAAGTTAATTCAATTGTTATTAATTACCCTACTATTTATCCAAGGGTAGTAGCGAGTAGGTTTTGAATATGAAACCAAAGGTTTTAATTTTGAAGGTTTACATATTCATCTCTTCTTATTTCTTAATGGATATTTATTCAAATTGAATTCATTACAAATAATTCAATAATTATTTGAAATTATTCAAAAATAGTCATGTAACTTATTCACTACATTATCTAAGTGCAGCTGACTTTATGCTCTTTCATAAATGCTTTAATTTTTTATAGCTATTTAAAGAATAACCTTTATCACATAAGGAAATATTGGATAGGTTGATTCATATTGTGTCATAGTTAACATTAAAATAAATAATATTGCATGTTCAAGAATGAGACTCATATAATCCACGAAAATTATCACATATTCTAGTCTAATAATGGAAAAATGTTAGTAGTCTCTTCTCCTAATAAGCAGATGGTCAACTTTTGCCAATGATAAAAATCAACTTATACTACTATGAAAATTAGCACTATCAAGATTGGCCCTTGCATCTGTTATCCTGATTTTCATTGCAATCTTAGACTGACTATTGCAACAATGAGGATACATAACAGCCATATCTAACAAGAAGCAATCTAACTTCCAATCCAACATTATCCATAAACAATGCTCTAAATTTATTGGTGAAACCCTTCTAAATCTTCTTAGCTGAAATACTTTTCATGTCCAAAATCATCAGAGAAATTCTTACTGATTTCTCCTAACAATTCTTAGCAGGATGCAGGACTTTTTGGGATACCCTCTCTACTTCTTGAATGATACCCTTATCTGCTAGATCTGATCTTGAGGTTTATAATTTACGCATTTAGAAATTCCTTTATGATATTAGTGGCTGTGTAGGCCAAGAAATCTTAATGATATTCAATGCACACACTCTCAAACTCACTTATATGAAGAAGCAGAATCCATAATAATACTAACCAATGATAACTTTCCATTCCCCAACTCTTAAAGCAGCTACACTATCTTTTGCATCAATGTTTAATAAAACTTCTGATCTGTTTGATGGCTTATCTTCTGATAAAGTATCCCACAAATCAAACCCATCAATATTAGTACGTATCTCATCTGTGGCATTGACAGCAGATAGCAGAGTCGGCAGCCAGTCAGTTATGTGCATCAAATGATTGGAAACACGTCCTCTCTTCTTCAGTCTTGGACTCCAAACTGCTGCTGCTCCCCTAGTTCCTCCTTCCCATAATGTAAACTTTGCCTGTGAATTTCATAACAATTTCATTATGTTACTGAGTTTATTAAGTTTCAGTATTATCCAGTTCCATTTTGCCATAAGATATGACACATAAGATATGTACACTTTCATTTATGATTATTATTCTTGGCAATTGTGCTTCGGTTTTTATATATGAGAGAGTTCCAAAGTGGCTTTCATTTATTCTTTATAGCATCTATCCAACAGAATTGTTTTTGTTCTATCTAGATAAATTTTGAAGCAGGAAAAGGAACAGAATATGTAAGCTATATATTTCCTCCAGTTGGAAATTACCAAACAATAGCTTATAATCACAGGAAAACAGGTAAGGGTGACTTTGCGCAAGATGGTGCACACCCAGGAAAAATCCCAAGGAAGAATGGACTTGAAAAAAGTCTGATGAGACCGGGAATTGAACCCAGGTCTCCCAATTGCCCGGGTCTCCCAATTCGGGAGACTTGTGGGCAAGGACGTTGTGAGTTCCTTGCCCACAAAGTCTCCCGAATGGCTTGGAGAAATGTTCTGCCGGGATAGCTCAACGGACAGAGCACCCGACCGGCAATTGAGAGGCCCGGGTTCGATTCCCGGTCCCGTCAGACTTTTTTCAAGTCCATTCTTCCTTGGGAATCACATTATTCGTTTTATTTGAAAGTGACTGTGACAAAGAAGAAATCTCACAAAAATGAAACTGATTTGATTTGTTAATACCACAGGAAGTGAAGGTTTTATCATCATAAAATATAAATTGAACAAATTTCACCAGGAATAATGGCTAAATTATAAGAAGAAAGTAACATTAAGATACTTTATTTATATGATTGACTAAATTAATATTCTCATTACTTACTCCTCTCAAAGGCCAGTTTGATGCAAAGTTATCATTTAAGCCTGCAGGTGCTCCTCCATTATCTGTTGTAAATACAATTATTGAGTTATCCAGCATTTTGTTTTCTGCCAGAGCCTCAACTACATCACCAACAGATTTATCCAACCAGTGAAGCATTGCTAGATCAAAATATAAAGTAAAATTGTTGTCATTAGAAGTGTTTGCACAATCCCCATTCCATTCCATGTCAATTTTGCCAAAATTTAAACATTTCAATAACTACTTGGCTATGTAGCTGTTTTTGGGATTTGTTTGATAATTCTTGTTCATAATAAATTGCTCATAAAGTTCATGTTCCTTGTTCATTTTATATTTTACTAACTAGATCTTTTAAGTTAATGAAGGGAAAGTCTCTTTTGAAAGAAAGTCATGCAATCATCATCTTTTGGGTAGAGGGGCAGATGTAACTTAAAGGTTTATTCATGTTGTACCCTCTAAATAGTTTGTAATATATTGAAAGAACTTGGAAGTCTGCTCATAGGGTATAAGTTAACTAGTAGTGAAAAAATTAAATTTCTAAATTTAGTGGTAGAACCAGAACAAAAATCTATTTATTGAGATCACAGGCATGGGTGCTGATCCCTTATTTCAATGAGGTATTTGATCAAAGCAGTCCATTGCATTCCAAAATGAAAATTTGAAAGCAATAAAAATAGATAAAAAATACAAAGAAGGTGGTGAAGATTTAATCCTACTTAAACCAGCTACTTGTTCAGCTCATTTAATAAATTTTTCTCTGTTTTGAGCCTACAGGAATAATGGAAGTGTATTAAGAATCCATGACCTTTGCATTCTTATCAAAACAAAAGATGCATCATCATTATGGAATGATCTTGCTGGCCAATGTAGCATTAGCAGTATTCTTCAGGAGGTTATGCTGCTGGTTTATTCAGCATTTTCTCCCAAGCTCACATCTAAAATTTTGTTTGTGGGTGGATGGATAAATTTAATAACATTTGATATAATTTAGAACTTTTCATGTCATGAATTTCCTACTATATTTATTTATGACGAATGAGGTATGTCTTCATGTATATTCCTAAGGTTATGTCACCTTATTTAAGTTTGGAAACCATGTAATTATTCTAATTTAAGTAATGATTACCCAGATTAACACTCAAACTGACCTGCATATCTCCTTCTTTTGTAATTTTTTATGTATGAGAATTTATCTACAGTTTCATCTGGAGCAGGTAGAGGATTATATGGATTGCCAGAATGCACTGCTATCTGTGCCAAATACAGAAACAAAGGCTTTGTGGAATTGCCAGATTCCTCAGCTATTTTATTGGTTTTTGCATGGTGACTGATTGTCTTGACTGCCTCCTCAGTGTAAAATTCAGTTAGATATTTCCCATGGAGATCCCACAAAGGATCTAAACCTTGATGTATATCCAGTCCCCAAAGTTCCTGTGAAATAAAATATGCTTTTTTGTGTAATATAATCAGAGAACTGTAAGAAGCAACAATTTATTCTTCAATTTTATATTCAATTTTGAGTCTTATTTCATTCTTATTATAGGTAGAATTTTTTTCCCCTTATTAAGGTACCCCCCACAATTTAATACAACAGAGTTAATAATGTTGGACCCTCTATTCTTTTCTATTTTCTGTTAATTTTTCCTTTTTAAGTATGATGAAAAGCAGATATTTTGATCTTCATACATCAGTCCATAATCAAGGATCTTTTTAAAAGTTGATATTAGCACTTCTGTGTATTTACAGGCAGAGCTATGCCCAGATGCAAACATAATTTGCCGCCCTTAAAATTAAATACCAAAACCATACATTTACTGATTTGCAGACAAAAATTATTTTGTAAAACTTAGAAAAACCATTGTTTTATGACTTCATTCCACAGCTAACATTAGTCACAAAACATCAGTAATAATTAGTCATTCATATTCTGTATATATGCTGTAAGTATGTCAGCATACATATAGAATATAGTCATTAGAGTTATTTTGACTATCATTATCTTTGCAGCAACAGTCTCCAGAAGTGTCAATAAAACATGCAAAGTTATTTGCAAATTAGGAAAAACTGCGATCAAATCTCTAGTAAAGATATATTCCAAAACCTGAAGAGGATTTATGCTTGGTACCAGAAAATCTTTTATTGATTCCAATACTTCGATTAAATACACTGCATAAGTATTCCTTTCTCTTCTTGAGTTATCCGTCTTTCTTTCCTCTAAATGTTTACAAAAGTTTAATTTGACACCATTATCTTTCCTAGATAAGCATGTCTATCACAAAGAAAATGACAAATGATGTTGTTGTAATAATAATAATGGAGCCTTTAATGCGCTGCCCATGTGTGATGCACCATTTGCATTACAGTATTAACAGCAATATAAGATTACTTCAAGACAATTACTCTATTTCTCATTTAGTTATCTAGGTATGTAAAACATATGTGAATTCTGAAATTATATCTCGACCTCCCAAATACTTCATCATTATAGGACAAAATTTTTAAATAAAAATTTAGTGAGAAGTACTGATGAATAAATTTAAGCTAATTAATGGATGAAAGGAACAGCTACCACAAAGCCGAGGCCAAAGTAGTGGATTTTGCTAATTAATGGAATGAAAACCAAGAAAATGTTGAAAATTATTGCATTACTATTAATATAATTTGAGTGAAATTATTTTATATCAAACTTCAAGTATATTTGAAATTTTAAAAATATGTTTTTGTAATCAGTGCTTAAAAATCATCTTTTAACTATTAATTTTCTGCTGGAATAACATTAACTTTTTCATTGAGACATTACTGTAACATTTTGTACTCCTTGCTGCTATGAAAGCTATAATATTTTATGGAAGTAAGCAAAGTGCATTATTGGCCTGTTACAAAAGCCCCTAAATGAAACTAAACAATTTTTTAAGATTCTGACAATAAACTGTCTCAAATCTAAAATCATTTTGATTCTAAAAAAAACAGACAAAGTAGCTTTTTACATAATCAAAGGATTTTGACAATTAATATTCATTACAGGAGGAAAATATTAACACGCATCTTGAGCTTCTTATGTTGAGCCTCAAATATTTTCTGATTAAAATTAAATTGGTTGTAGGTTGGGTTGATAGTTGAGAAAATGCTAAATGGAATGTTTAAAAGCTAACTCAACTTCAACACTACCACTTTTGTTAGAACAAAAGATCCTGGAAATACACAGGTATCATTTTACCTTTTCAGTTCCAGAATGGTCATAATAATCCAATACTCCTGTCCAATGGCCTATATAAGAATCAAAACCACGATGTTCTGGTGTGTACTCTTTCTTGTAAAATCCCAAGTGCCATTTTCCAATAGCATGTGTTGCATATCCAAGATTCTTTAGGTATTGCGGTATTAGTTTCTCTGATAAGGGAAGTCCCCTTGGTTCTTGGTTCAATATCACATAGTGCTGCATTCCTGTTTTAATGTAAATTTAATATGTTAATAATACTCTTAAGATTTGTATTCCTTCTTTATCCTGCAATGATAGCAGAAAAGGGTTAATTTTTAATTATGAAAAGTTAATGAATCACTTACCTGTGTGGATGGGGTATTTCCCTGTCATTAGAGCACATCTGGATGGGGTGCAGAGAGGTTGCACATAATAATTGTTAAGAATCACACCTCTATATGCCAGAGCATCTATATTTGGAGTTGGAATTTGATTTGAGCCATGGAAACCAACATCATTCCACCCCTATGAATTTTGTAACATGGAACTCTTACTAGATGCATACAGACTATTTTGAGAATCATGTATCTAAAGACTTAAAGAGCAGGAATTAAATTATTATCTCAACTTAGATAATGAACAGTTTACATTCCATCATCCTGATGGAATCTTTTAAAATGAAATGAAAAGCATTTTGAAGTTGCATAAAGTGATGTTTCTGAAACATAAGATGCTGAAAGAGAATGTTTAACTAAGGCTTTAAGGCTCAACAAAAGTAAAAAAAAAGTCTTGTGAGATGGTTACTTGAACCTGGGGGGATTCTTTATGATTAAAGCTATCTCTTGTTCCACTTATCTAATTACATTCAGCATACATTTTCCAATAGATACCTCTGCGGAGGTTTTGATGGAAGTATAACAGACTTAACTTCATGAGGATATAGAATTTTTACCTGGATTTTTCAAAGATAGAGAATATGTCAAATATATTCTGAATGTGTGTTAACTTCTCACTTGTATAAGAGCAATATCTCAGGTTTCATCGCAGCTAATTTTGTGATATTATAGCAACAGTGTTTCGGTCGGCAGAGCCAATTGGTGTGTGTTAACTACTCACTTGTTTAAGAGCAATATCTCAGGTTTCATTGCAGCTAATTTTGTGATATTCATTACGTATGGGGATTAAGAATACTTATCATTTGATGAAATAGGTGGAGTGATCAAATGAGAATGAGGATGTTGGGACATTGAAATGTGCACATTTCAGAAGGGTTACTCTGGAAAGGTATATTGTCATAAGGAAGTACTGATCACATTTATCAAAAGAAGAAGCATTTAAGTAAATAAATGGCTTTGTAACCTCTTTGAAAACTAAAATATGATGAAATAGTAAAACCACAGTTCATTAACTTACCAAATCATCAGCTATGATGAAAATAATGTTTGGAAGAGAGCTATCATTTTGAGCTGCTGTTCCACATGCTAAAAAGCATAAAGCTATATAAAATCGCAGGCTTAGCATCTTCCTTCTGGAAGTGGTAATCGTGGATTCAGAAACACCTGCGATAAACAAGAAAGAAGGAGCCGGTCACATTTAGTAAATTTGGAGCAATGTATACAACTTCTAGACGCTAATAAAGTATATTCATCCACAAAAGAAGGTTGGAGATCATCAGGCTATTTTTATAGCTACATTGTACCCCAGCATCCCAACACGCTGTAAAGTTTACAATTCACGAAAAGCTTTAGCGTTTGCGCTATTAATACCTACAATAAGCGTTTTCAAACCATGTTTAGTATGAACTCCTAAGGAGGATTAATGCACCAATGCCGCATGATAAGGGTGACTTAAAGGGCAAACTAACCCTACCGGCGCTACCCCCACTTGCGAGCTTAAAAGAAAAGATTCAAGGAAAAGCGGCACTTACCTTCCGACCCTCTTCCCTCACCAGAAGTACCCGCAGCACCTTTCTCGACTTCAGCGAGAGCTTTGGAGAGCTACGACCTTGCTTCACCCATGACTATAGCGAAGGCAATGACTCGACGCCCGCTCCCCGTCTTCCGGTCGGCTACCTTCCCGCACCAGCTCTCAGACGCTTAGAAGTAGTTGTTCAATAGACTTCATTATAGTATCACTAAGATTATACAAATGTATTTAAGATACACATATTTTATATTTTGTTCGTTACCAACCGCTATTACATGAACGACCGCATGTGACTCGTATTTAGTCATGTTACATGCAACTTGTCTTGCTATAGGGTTTCCGGATAGCCATGTGGTCAACGCGTTCGACTTCCAAGGAAAACGTTCACGGGTTCGAGTCCCGATGACGGCCCTCAGCTGTCGAAGCATGTAATACCATGGTAGAATAGGAAGCAGAGAACTTAACCATTCCTCCTGACTCCAAGAGCTATTTTCTCAAGTATCATTTTCGTTGCAATGCCTTAGGTTAAATGTTATGATGTTGAGAAACCAGATTTTTCATAAATTCCAGAGACGCAACTACTCATTCAAATTTTTTAGACTCCCCTCAGCACTCCCGCTTGCATTGCATTCGTTTACACTTTTCTTAAATCTTAAAAACCTAATTCTTCTCCTTGATGAAGATTCATCTTATTTTCTCCCGTACATATCCCCGCGTCGTCTAACGTTTACAGAGGTTTCGATTTAGGTCCATGAGCAAAATGCCCTGCTTCATTCAACTCCATCGAACTCCATTCAATATGTTTAATTCTCACCGCGTGGCAAAGATCTTTTTTTCGTGGTTCCCTAATAAATCCCAAGCTATTCCAGCCAACGTCTTTACCCCATGCTCTGTCATTCGCGTTTACGCATATTCTGAGACCTTGAAATTTCTATTAAATATTTATAGACGAATACCGTCGATACAGGAGATGGTGAACCATAGAGACGCGTGTCCAAAAATGTATGCAAGACATTTTTGGCACGCGGAACTCTGACAGCGCTTCATTATATAATTATTAGGTAAACCATTTAAGCTACGAAGTAAATAAATGTGGGATCCGTTAATTGTCTGTGTTAATCAATAATTAACTTCGTCGACATCTTAGATCCATCAAAAATACTCGAATAGCACAAACGATGCAGGCATCTCACGCTATAGTTTTGCACCACATTATCACCCAAATCATTATTTTATCAAATACTCTCCACACAAAAATAGCATTCCCTCGTCTAGATCAAAACTCGAAATTATTCTTAGAAAAATGTATTCAGGTCCTAATTACTAAGGTAGTGAGATTAATCTTGTAATTGTACATTCTGATTTAGTTTCACTCATTTCAATGGTACGCTAAATTTTCACGATTTCGGTAGAAAATGCAAGGTGAACAGCAACAGTGTTTCGGTCGGCAGAGCCAATTGGTTATGAATCTACTTATTCCCATCATTCTCAAGCAAGCGGGAAGCATGATCGAAATACCTTCAGCAACCATCTACCACTAGTTCCATCTGCTGATTAATTTTTTAATTCTTTCTTTATATCACTTTTTGTTGATTTTTAGTTCTCGTTGATTATTTTCTACAGTTTGGCCGCGTTAATTCCGTACTTATTATTTGTTGTATGTTGTAGTTGTATAAGTACCATTTGCCTTTATATGCGTTTTTAAATAAAATAAAATTTCCTGATATTTGATGCTTTAGTGAAAGGCAAAGGTTAAATTAAATCAGCTGTATAATACGATTCTGATAATAAATTGCATAGAAATAAATAATAAAGGAAAGGGGTAATGTAATTCGCGCCCGCACTTTCATTAAGAACCCCTTGGTTGATGGGTAAATTGAGTGAACTTGCACGATCCGAAATTGAAAATTAGCAACCTTCACGACCTCAAAAAGCGATTACAGGAAAGTGCGAGAGCCAAAACCGAAAGCAAAAGTGCTACTTACAGTAACTGTTACGCATCCCTCAGAAACCAACCTTTTCGATTTCTCCTCCGGCAACTGAAGCTGCCGCGCGATGTGAAGCATGAGACGCATCTGCTTAGAATACTCAGCGGAGGTCCGAGTCTGAATATCAGAGGGCCTCAGGCACAAAAGATATGGGAGGCAGATTACGGGTACTTTAAGAACCACCTCCTTTCTACGTCATTTGAGAGCTTCATTTACGACAAACTAATCATTGGAGAATTAATTACGGGGAATTGCTTCGGTAACGTTTTGGGAATGATCTTTTACTCCATCGTCGTCTCGCTTTGGACCCTTGACACAAGTTTCGAAGGCTCCAGCGGCTACCACGCAGCGGGTGTTGTGGGGCTCCGCACGCTATTCTTGGATACAGGCTTATGTACTCGTCTTCATCTAAGAAAGATTTCTTTTCCAAAGGCTTGTGCTTTCCCAGAGTTTCGTAATACTTCCTCCTATTTTGCAAGTGTTATCGATCGACAGCAAGCTTTATAAACGCAATGTCTTTCGGTAAACTTATTTCTTACCTCTTGATTCTAAATGGAAAAACGAGAGGCTTCAGCGAGCCGTAAACAGTCCCTTGTATCTACCGATACAACGGGGAAATCATTCATATCCCAGCCAATAACGCCCGATAATTCAAAAGAAAGCATTTAACCTCCACGATCTTCATAAAAATGAGGAATGAAATGCCATGAAAACTTGTTCTCCATTCACGTTTAACTTGCTTTCTATTTTCTCTCAGCCGCTTCTTCATTTTTCCGAAGTGTTGCCGTTCGGGTTATGGTGGCCTTCAAGATGACGTAAGCTATTATTTATCCATTTCTTCTTAGTTGAATTGCTTCCCTAGATAAAGAACCTGTTCCTATTACAATTTTTGGTTTTATAAAATACGCTAGCCTCTTTCAATATAAACGGGAGGTGATTTAACGTTTATAACGTGATATAACGTTTGTCACTTAAAATTAAATGTGCTCCTAACCCCGTGTATGCTCATCGGAAATTTAATAGAGTAAAAATCATACGGTAATACTCAAGGTGAAAATTAGAAAGGCTTCGGTGTCGTAGAGGGGTTCAATCTTCAGATACATAAGTTCACGGCCTGACATTTTTGGTGATTTTAGGGTCTGTAAAATTTAGTACCGGGGATGAAATTCCTTTTAATTATAGGCAGTAGAATCGTGTATCTTCTTTCTATACCGTTCGGCCTTAGTGTGTCCTGAGCAGCTTTAAAATGCGCATAAATACTTCATTAAAAGGAAAACTTAGAATTGAATCATTTAAAGAAGTCTTTGATGAGACAAGAAGAAAAACTTCAAGTAAAAAAATAGTCAAAAAATTTCATACTTTTGCACTCCAGCCGTGGCTTCGACTATCCTGGCAGGAAGTTGAATTCGCGATAAAAACCTGAATGGATGAAAGTTTCGAGCAAAGCGAATTGTAACAATTTCAAGATAAAGAAAATGCTTCTCACTGTTCTCACTTTTACCTCAAACCAGGGAACTGAAATCTTGCGTTTACCGTAATTCCATCAGGTGTTGAGAGGAACGAAGTCGACCGTCAACTGCGGAAATTCAGCGGGGCCAAGTCATTCGCCTTGGAAGACAATGGAAGTGTTAATGCCCGTTAATAATTAGCATTCTCAAGACAAATTCGTCCTTGTAGGAATGAATTAATAAGCGTTACTATCTTGAAGAATAATCTCTTTGACTAAGAGATATTCATTCTGTTAGACAGTCACTAGGGACTTGGGGACCAAAGATCCGCAAATAGCGAAATTTTCTTGGAAATATTTTAATTTTTATTGACGGCAGTTTTCAAGAAAGATTTGCAATGATAACTGCCTTAATATATTGATCTGTCGGTACTTAAGACTTAACCCGCAGGCAAATCTGAGTAAGGAGGGGTAAAGATCTGCATGGGCCGGGCTCGGTCTATTGCGCTCAGCTTGGGCTCTGGTATAACTTAAAAAGGAAAGAATTATTCACATCCTCGCAGCTTTGAAGGCTACTCCATTTTATTTTAAACTCTAACATAAGTTAAATGTTGATAACATTTTTTGCTGCCTCTTTTTCAGAGCTGATGGCACACTGATGATGGTGTAAGGAAACACTCATTACACTTCTTCAAAATCATTGTTTGAGGAATACAAAAATTTAAGCAAAACATTGCACGATAGAGAAGTATATACATACATCATATTGTTTTCATACTCTTAAATTTTGGTTTCCAAAGACAATTTGGAGTGTCCTCAGAAATGATGAAGAGGGAAAATGTATGTACATACGTATTTACAAATTCATGGGCACGGCCGATCGGGTCAGGCGTGAGAGCAAAAACTAATTCTACGAGTACGTTCGGGACTATTCGGGACTGGCTGGTTTCGGGTTCGAATCAAAAGCGGGCCGGAAATATCGGCTCATTCTGACCTCTAGGACGCGATCGTCCTGTACTGTAAGGTATGGCGGGCAAGAAGTCTTTGAGGTGTACTTTCTGTATAGTTTCTTTTAAAGGTAAAGTTTTTGAATATTATAAAATATTTTTCGAGAAAATTAAGTCTTAATATTCGTCGGGAATGATCTATGAAGTTTATTTCAGACGAAAACGGGTAAGGGTGACTTCGCGCAAGATGGTGCGCACCCAGGAAAAATCCCAAGGAAGAATGGACTTGAAAAAAGTCTGATGGGACCGGGAATCTGAATCCGGGTCTCCCAATTGCCGGTCGGGTGCTCTGTCCGTTGAGCTATCCCGGCAGAACATTTCTCCAAGCCATTCGGGGTATTTTAGTACCGCTTGTTCGCCTAAATTAGTAGTTAAGTTCTGTGGCGTAAATAATGGAGGTTTTAGCAGTCATATACCCTAAAGATTGTTTGTATTGATTCCCATCTCTTTAACGGAACGTGTATCTATAATCTAATCAGTGCAAGAATCACGTAACAAAGGAATCTCTTTTATTACGGTCAAATGTTTAGTTGGATGTATAAAAAAAATCAGGAAATTTGATAATTGATGCTCCCACAATCTCCGAAATAATAGAGGTAATTAAGTGCTTATGCTGAGGTAATGGATTCAGCCATTGTTCATATCAATTGATGTAACGAGAAAATAAAAATTACGGAAGATTTTTGGAGATGTGCAGAGTTCAGTAAACAGACGGGAAGATTCTAGTGGTTCAAACAGACAATGCGCACTTCATCGTTCAGTTGTTTATCTCCGAATTATTTCATTATCAAAACGATCAAAACCATCAAAACTCTTAAGAAATTCCTTAGTGAATTAGAGACATTTCGATTGTTTATTGAACTGCTACCAAACCATTGTAAAGCGGCACGGTGGTGTACCGTAGTTAATCTCTTGGTGTGGCCCGTAATATTAGACTAGAGCTTCTAGTTGTATACAACAATAGCTCTCATATCCCAGTCTAACACGTCGGAACTTTTTACTCAAATCGTCTATCCCGTACCAATAGGAGCGTTCTAAAACTTGGGTATTTTTCATTTTCATCAATATGCATAGCGAGAAAGAAGCGTGATATCTTCTTACCGTTAATTATACGAGGCTCAGGATCTCCGGGTAACCATGTGGACTCTATCTCGGTGAAAGCGGTCCCGGGTTCGATTCCCGGTGAGAGCTCACGTGTGAAATGACCATAGCTGTCCGAGCGCTTGTAAAATAACTACAATTGCTATATGGGTCCCATGTAGTAAATGAGCTCGGGTTCAACAATCGCGTAGGTCGTCAAGGGAACTGGTCGTTGAAAACACTAGATTTTCGTTTGTTTTGTAAATATTTTGAATCGAGAACAGTATCTCATGAAATAAGAATATTTATTGAATCTATTTCATAAGCCCAGAATTCTTAATTTAATTTTGTGGAAGAAGTAAATCTCGCAAGAGATGAAGATGAACTTTACGTTTATTTCTTACGGATGCCACTCCGAAGAACCTGGAATCGAATCCAGCACTAAGATACCATATCGACCTTGCGAAGGAATGTTGGCAGATTACGGTTGTTTTATCTTGACGGCGGTTATAAAGATAGTCGTTATCGGTAGCAAACAAGTGCATATAACACGGTTATTTTAGCAATTGGCCGTAAGCAAAGGTCGAACCAGAATTCGCGACGCGAAAAGATAAAAAGTGTGTGTATGTTATCACCTTCGTTTCAAATTAATTAAAGAGTTAAGTGAATGTTTCCCCGCAGTCAAATAAAATCACATTTAAATGCTTTTCTGATTTGATGTCAAATTTCAGGGAATCATCACTCGTGTGGTTGTCGATATCTTTTCAACATCTCTGTCTGAATTTATTACATTTTTTCAGTGCAGTTTACTCACGAGTGATAATTAAAGTTACGTCTCCCAGCATATACTGTCGTACATACATTCAGAAAAATTAAAATTGAAACGATTGAAATAAAAGTACGTAATTTTTTCAGAGAAAGAAGTTATCTTTAATTTATATATCTTTTACACTTGTAAAAGTTGTAATTTTATTATTATAAACACTATTCACAAAATTTATAAAGAAAGAAATAATAAACAGAATTATTGTATTAAAAAACGAACCATTGTCAAAGAAATTAATAAAAATAGCGAGCTAGTAAAAGTTGTCATTATTTCACCATGTGTGAATCCTAAAAGGACAGATATTCCAAAGCCTTGGGACTTTTCTGGCGGTGCCACAGATTAGACAATAGTTCTTCAAGCCTAGTTCCCTCATTCCCTCTTCAAAGCATACAGTGGCTTGTGGAAAGGTTGAGTATCAAACCAGCCTCGATGCTCCTGACTTTGCAGACGGATAAGAGTAAATAAATTAAGGAAAATATCAGTAATTAATTTTAAGGCTATCCCTATCATTTTCCTTGTCGTGATTCAGCGATCATTCATCATCATCATATATTTTCTTCCGTTTGGTAGGTGCATGTGCCATAATATTCTCCACTAATCGGCATTTCCTTCACCTCCCGGTAACCCACCCCACCCTTTATGTCATCTAACAAGTTTTGTCTCCGTCTTCCCCTCTGCTTTTTCCCTTGTAATCTTCCCTCAATTGCATTCTTTACCAATCCCCCGCCCCTAAATATTTAGCCCACCCATTTCCTCTATCGACGTTTAATTACTTCGATTAAAACTCCTCCTCCCCGACTATCTATAGTACCTCAGTGTTTGTTTTTCCATCGACAAAACTTACTTACTCCATTCTACACCATACCCACATCTCAAATGCCTCCAATATTTTGATCTCCTTTCCTAAAGTCCATGTTTCACACCCATGCATCAAAACACTCCACACCAAAGATTTTACCAATCTTTTCCTGAATCATTTATCAAGACCTTTAGTCATCAGTTCTTCACTTCCTTTCACGTAAGCTTCCTTGGCCAATGCTACTCTTTTTCGAGCCTTATGTGTACACCTCCCATCCCAGGAAAGAACACGTCCCAAGTAAGGGAAATTAACTACCTGTTCTAGTTTTTCAACGTCTACTCTGATCGTTAACTTAGTTTTCTTTCCTTTGGCGAATCCCATTACAGGTAATTAGAGAAGATTTTAGACCAGTTTACAACTCACCGATTTTATGTGATACAGTAAATTGGCAGCTAAATGGAGAAATGACGAGTTAAACATTCAAATGTCCTCGTAACTGAGTGATTTCGTGGAACATCCGTTTAAGCCCAAGTTCACTCTCTTAAAATTCCCAAGGAGAAACGGACATGAAAAAAGTCTGACGGAACCGGGACACGAACCCGGGTCTCCCGAGCCTGGTCTAGCCCTCGGGTGAAGCCAGGTATAAATAGGGGAGGCAAGCCTGAAGGCCTTCAGTCGAGAAGAGCTAGCCATAGGGGCAGGACCCATCATCATAAGACGTACCTCGCTCTATGGTGCACACCAGACGAGGCACGCATACCACACCAATGGCTACTACTTCATCGCCCACCAGGCGACCTATCTCGCCCTCGGTATTCAGTCAACCCGAAGCGAGCCAGCCGGTCCCAATCTCCCAATTGCCGGTCGGTTGCTCTATCCATTGAGCTATCCCGCCAAAACATTTCTCCATGCCGTTTGGGAGTCCCGGTTCCGTCAGACTTTTTTCATGTCCGTTTCTCCTTGGGAATTTTCCGAGATGCACGACTTATCGTGCAAAGTCATCTAACCCATTTCCTTGTTCACTCTCTTCTTAATGAAAAGATAGGACTTAGGCATTGAGGTTTTGTGTCAGCCTACACCAATGTATAATTTAAGGGACTACCGGATGGCAGGGTTGATATCATTTCCGCCCGTGTCGTGAATAATTGCATTTTAGACTTCCGGTCGCACTTACTCCTCTCAAAGGCCAGTTTGGTGCAAAGTTATCATTTAAGCCTGCAGGTGCTCCTCCATTATCTGTTGTAAATACAATTATTGAGTTATCCAGCATTTTGTTTTCTGCCAGAGCCTCAACTACATCACCAATAGATTTATCCAACCAGTGAAGCATTGCTAGATCAAAATATAAAGTAAAATTGTTGTCATTAGAAGTGTTTGCACAATCCCCATTCCATTCCATGTCAATTTTGCCAAAATTTAAACATTTCAATAACTACTTGGCTATGTAGCTGTTTTTGGGATTTGTTTGATAATTCTTGTTCATAATAAATTGCTCATAAAGTTCATGTTCCTTGTTCATTTTATATTTTACTAACTAGATCTTTTAAGTTAATGAAGGGAAAGTCTCTTTNCAATGATCCAAGAATTCTCCTAAGTATTTTCCCTTCAAAATTATCAGGTCTTTCTAGATTTTGTTTTGTCAGGATCCATGCCTCATACCTGTATGTCACCGGGATAGCTCAACGGACAGAGCACCCGACCGGCAATTGGGAGACCCAGGTTCGATTCCCGGTCCCGTCAGCCTATTTTAAGTCCATTCTTCCTTGGGGGTTTATTTGAGACGTAATTTTATCACGACATTCTATCAATTAAAAACTAAAAATTAACAAAATTGACATACATGAGGCAAATATTTTGTTCAAAATCAAAGAGTTCAAACCAAATTTCACCCACCTATTGCTGGCTATTGCAAAAGATACCGCAAACTGAATTACATCTAAATGATCTTTTTCGCAGGAAAATAATGAATATCGATAACCATACATTAAAAAGTAGTTAACAATACTTTACTAAATACAAAGAAAATTTTAGAAAAATTAATAAAAATAGCGAGCTAGTAAAAGTTGTCATTATTTCACCATGTGTGAATCCTAAAAGGACAGATATTCCAAAGCCTTGGGACTTTTCTGGCGGTGCCACAGATTAGACAATAGTTCTTCAAGCCTAGTTCCCTCATTCCCTCTTCAAAGCATACAGTGGCTTGTGGAAAGGTTGAGTATCAAACCAGCCTCGATGCTCCTGACTTTGCAGACGGATAAGAGTAAATAAATTAAGGAAAATATCAGTAATTAATTTTAAGGCTATCCCTATCATTTTCCTTGTCGTGATTCAGCGATCATTCATCATCATCATACATTTTCTTCCTTTCGGTAGGTTCATGTGCCCTAATATTCTCCACTAATCGGCATTTCCTTCACCTCCCGGTAACCCATTCCACCCTTTACGTCATCTAACAAGTTTTATCTGCATCTTCCCCTCTGCTTTTTCTCTTGTATTCTTCCCTCAATTGCCTTCTTTACCAATCCCTCTCCCCTCAATATTTGGCCCACACATTTCCTCTGTCGACGTTTAATTATTTCGGTTACTTCTTGACTATCTCTAGTACCTCTGTGTTTGTTTTTCGATAGACCCAACTTATTCTTTCCATTCTACGCCATACCCACATCTCGAATGCCTCCAATATTTTGATCTCCTTTCCTAAAGTCCATGTTTCACACCCATGCATCAAAACACTCCACACTAAAAATTTTACCAATCTTTTCCTGAATCATTTATCAAGAC
>KZ308267.1:829871-921386 GCA_000376725.2 Ladona fulva
GCTCCTGTTGTTTTTGGTTTTTTCAGAAAATTCGATCTCTTTGTGAAAACTTCTGTTCTCAAATTTGTGTTAAATTTACTATTTTTTTAAAGAGTTATCCATGAAAGACCCAGTTATCCTGATGATTGGAGGAAAGAACTTTTATCCTACTTTTAATGAATATTTCCACCACAGTTTTTGTTAATATTAATGCATCGCTGAAGCATTATTGTTTTCTAATCAGTGGTTGCTTACCTTTTTTCACCTACCACCTATCATTGCCACAATAACTTAATTTAAACCTTATGGAAATAATTAAAAAATGAATTTATAAAAATAATAATATATATTGATGCAATAGATTTACATAATAAGTCAAACATGGTGGAGTAAATTAATGTCATTAAAGAGTGAATTATCATGAAATTCTGCCAAGTTTCACTTGATACCATTCATTTTTAATTAATATCTTCATTAAGTATAATATACGTTAGTGTTCTACCATAGCCTTTATTCCGTAGGTTCATGTGCCTTAATATTCCCTATCCAATGCTATTTCTTTCATTTCTTAGTAAGTTACCCCACCATTTACGTAATATATTATGTTTTGCCTTTGTCTTCCCTCTATCCTTTCCCTTGCTTTGTACCCTCAATTACATTGTTCAGCAATCCCTCTCTTCTCCATATTGGACTTACCCATCTCCTCTGTCAATGCTTAATTACTTCTATAAAAACCCTCTCCTCCCAAACCATCTCTAACAATTCCGTGTTTGTTTTTCTATTGCCCCAACTTAGTTTTTCCTCTCTACACCACACCCACATCTCAGAGGCCTCCAGTCTTTTGATATCCTCTTTTTCTAAGGCCCATGTTGTCCACCAACATTATGTTGGTAGGCCTCATGTCATGTTCCTCAACACAATCTTTCTACCTTCCCCATATGCTGACTGGATCCTGTCAGATGCTTCTCCTGCTATCTTTTATAGATGCCTTTCTAATACTTGTTTTATTCCATTTCAATTGTTCCACCTTTCTATACAATAGATTGGCCCTCCTGCTTTCATCTGGTTTTTCTGTTTCATTGCATTGATCCTTCCAACATCATTCCCTTACTCTATTTGTTTCCTTTCTCAGTTCAGTGCCCTATGCATTCTCTATGTTGCCCATTCTCTGTGTTTACTCTTTTTCATTCCCTTCTTTCATCCATTTTGTTTATAATTTCTACTATACCCATGGTCTCTTAGTTTTGTTTTACTTGATCCTTCCAATATTTCTTTAGGCACTATCCCTGACACTGTTTTTAATTTTTTCCCATTCCTCTTATGGTAAGTTCCCTTTCTTATCCCTCTAGAGCCTTACTAACAGACTCTTGAAACTCACTAGCTTTCCATTTTCTAAGGCAATTTAATGCTTCTAACTTTCATCTGGGTGCCACTTTTGCCCAAAAGATCTCTTTGAATTTAAGCTCAGTTTCCATTATTTCCATGTTATGATTTGAGTCTATATCAGCACCAGAATAACTTCATGAGTTTTTAACACTATTTCTAAACCTTTTTCTTACCAAAATGTAATCAAATTGGTACCTATCCATATCCCTGTACATTTTCCACGTGAACCTCTATCAATTATGGTGCTGGGAACAACTTTATTCCAGTACCACATTATGATTAGGTTTTTACTATCTTTAAACCTTCCTATAACCACTTCCATTTGTCTATAAACTAAATCTCACTGTAATCACATCCAGGTTCCCACCCTAGTTTCCCTGGCTATCTCCTCTCTTCTTTTCTTATCATTCATTGCTTACGGATTTCATGTAATGTCAACTGAGATGGCCTTCCTCCCATCGCTGCCAGGAGTGACACTCTACCTAGAGGACTGACTGAATCTTGTGTGTGCCATTAACAATAACAGAATCCTGGCACATTATATTCATGGGATAGATAGTCAAGGTGGTCTCCCGTTGTATTCCTCAACAGTGTTTTTTGCGAGATACTATCACCCGTAATGGCCTCCCCTATGGGATACAGACACCTCACTAAGGTACAGATATTACATGGACTACCATTCATCTGGCCCCTACCTATTGATCATTCTGACATGGATGACCTTACCAGAAACAAGGTTACTGCCAGTTTAGCTCTCTAGGTCACAGGAGAATGTAAGCCCTTCTACCATTAAAAGGTTGAAGTCCAGAGGCTAGAAGGGCAAGGACAATTTAAACTTTAAAAAAAGCAGTAATATTGTCTTTTGATAGAAATGCAATGTAAAAGTAAGTACATTACCATAAGTAAAATACAGTTGAGAATATTTTACATTGTTACATTAATATCTCAGAAGCTCTTTTAGTTCTGTATTGACTTTAATTCTTCATACTGCAATGATCCAAGAATTCTCCTAAGTATTTTCCCTTCAAAATTATCAGGTCTTTCTAGATTTTGTTTTGTCAGGATCCATGCCTCATACCTGTATGTCACAACTGATCTAACTGCTGTTTCATAAATTTTCAGTTTTGATTGCTCATGTAGAATACTAGAGTTAGTAGTTTCTCTAGTGCATGTAGACACCTAGGTGCAATTGCTATTACATGCAGATATTCTCTCTAGCATTTCATCTGAGATTGTGTTACTGTTGCTCAAGGTGTAAACAAGATATCTAAAAATACTCACATTTTTAAATTACCTATTATTTATTTAGAGATCTCTTTTTTATCTTTTACCCCTTGCTAAAATCATGCATTTCATTTTTTCATTATTAACAACCGCATCCATCTTGCAGGTCTCTAGTTTCAGTCCCATAAATTTTTCTTTAATCAAATTTCACTTTTAGCAATAATGATGATGACATTTGAAATTTAATGCTGCTATTGAAATATAACTTATATTTCCCGACATTAGGATGGGAGTCTGGATGCTACATCTGAAATGTAATGCTGCTATTGAAATATAACTTATATTTCCCGACATTCGAATGGGGGCCTGGATGCTAGGCATCCAGAGAACCCCTCTTTTGCCGGCCCTGCAGACATCCCCCCTTCGACCTCACCAGGAATTTTCAAGATTAAGTGATAATCTACTTATATTCTCTATATTTGGTTGAGAGCGTTGGAGGACCTTCTCTTCCATAGAACTTGTTTAATGATATAAATATTGTAAAATTACAACCTGGGAATTTCACAATATGTAAGTAGCACCCAGAGTGCGATTACTCTATTCCACTAAACCATACATCCTTCAGAACTTTTATCGGCGAATTTTCAGCAAATGTATTTCATTCTTTAACGATATCGCGCTCTTGTTTATGAATTTTCTTACTTATACATTTATGGAAACCGCCGCTCGGTTTTCATACTGATGCTTCTCGTATCCGGATATGACGTCAGATGTATATAGGAATTTCAAATTCCCTCCAGAAATGAATTGAACCGGCTTGAGTCCAGTAGTCCTTCTGATCCCCGCCAGTCTAACCGCAGTGCCGCCATAGCAACTGATCGACATTGTGTTGATATTAACTTAACAGTATTTTGTTATTTAATGACGCTTTGAGTGTGTGTTGTAAACATGGCTAAAGTGGAAGACAGTATGGATACTGCAGACACAGGAGAGAATTCGGTAAGACTTAAAATACGAAATTGATGTCAAATTATTTCCTTGTTTCTGATGGTATCATGATGTCTAATTCCTATACTCATTATTATCAAGTCCTCTAGTAAGTTTTACCTCACCTAATTGTCGATATTGTTACATTACAGAATGCATCGTCAGGAGATACTCTTTCTTCAAGAGGAAAAATGGACGATTTTGAAACCAAATTGGTAAGGCATCCGTGCACATAAACATCGATCTTTAATATAAGATCTCCTCTGTTCCTACGGAATAACATCAATATTGTGATTTCTTGTAAATTTCAACCCACAGGAAACAGACCGAAGCAAGCGATTTGATTATCTTCTTCAACAAACTGAAATCTTTTCGCACTTTATGTCTGGCAATCAAAGGGATAAACCACCATCCAGTCCACTCAAACTTCGGCCGGGTAGACCTAGGAAGAACATTGAGAAATCTGAGCATGCAAAACTAATGGATGCCAAGCCACTGGATGCTGCAGAGTAATTAATATTTGTGTTTATTTGTATTTGTGTCATTATATCGATGAGTTGAAGTATTTTTTTCTAATAATGTGAAAATGAAATTTTTATATCGGTCAACTTTTTGCACCGCGACTATTATTCGATTAAGTAAATATATAACTACGCAGAAGTGCATTGCTCTCGTGTTTTGGCACAGTACCGAGAATGTTTAGATGTCAACTTATCTTTTATTTGGATTTATAAATTATTTCTTGAATGCTTCTGCACGTCTTCATTAAAGAATCGAAGTATTCCACCATATTTTTATGTTTAACCTCCCCGAAAGTATGGTAATTATAAGAATGTCAGGACACCCAGTCGGATCTTCCCATTGCATGACGAACCGAACTTGCAGACTACTAAGCAAACAGTCCTTTTGATTGTACGAATTGTCATTAGGTTAATTTTGGCGATTATCTTCGTTTATTCAAAAGAATTTTACCACATTTTCATATGCGTATTAGTAACATCTGTTACTTTTGTTGTTTGCATTTTCCTGTAGTTATTTAGGTTCCACTTCCTATAAGAACCGTTTCGTTGAGTCGCTCATCGTTCATTATTTGATGGAAGTGGAGTATTTGATTACCGTATGGTGTCGGTTTGATTTTGTGGTGCATTACTAAAATCATTCTAAAGTATTATGAGTTACGTTTTTATCTTGGTAGAAAGGTTTACTTCAAATATATGTTCTACTACTTAGTACTACTAGCTACGCTCATGTTGTAAACGCCTCGTATATGTTTCAAGCTCAAAATTTCACTGTACCCCTTACTTTTTAACATCTAATGAGTTATAAATGTGGAATTGTTTCAGTCATCGTCACCGTAAGACAGAGCAGGAAGAAGATGAGGAACTGCTTGCAGAAACAAATGCTACAACAAGGATAATCACAAGATTCGAAACATCCCCACCTTATATTAAAAGCGGCGAACTAAGAGATTACCAGGTTCGAGGTCTTAACTGGATGATATCTCTTTATGAAAATGGCATCAATGGTATACTGGCAGATGAAATGGGTCTTGGGAAAACTCTACAAACGATTTCTTTACTTGGGTAAGCATTACTTTGTTAAAAAAGTTTCATTTTATTACGTTTTACTTTGTGTAAACAAAATTCATAATTTTTTGTAATTCTAATTATGATATGATCAATTTTATTGCATGTATTTCAATAATGTCTTGTGTTAAATCATTAGTTACAATTTATTTTATTAAATCGGTTTGTGTTAATTGAGGAAATTATTTTTATAAAGGTATATGAAACACTATCGTAACATCCAAGGACCTCATATTGTGATTGTTCCCAAATCAACTCTTGCCAATTGGATGAATGAGTTCAAGAAATGGTGCCCATCGCTTCGTGCAGTATGTCTCATTGGAGACCAAGAAACTAGGGTGAGATTTCATTACTTTCCTTTCATTCCTCCTTTATCAGTCCAGTTTCTTGTTAATATCGATCATTGTTACATTTTCGAACAAAGTCAAGGAATGTGATTTGCATGTGGTGAAATTGTTAAGTATTTATGTCTAATCAGAGGGTAAAACTGCTGGGGCGCAGATAGATTTGATAAAATTTGTTATTCAGGTGCTTTGAGATACTTTATATGGTATAATCTCAAATAATTGTTGTAATTTTTTCAGATACAATCTCAGATATTACTGGTAGCTTGTTTGCAACCATAAACTGCTTCTAATTCATCACCTTAGGAGAACTGTTGAGTTGATAGATTATTGCTGAAAATTGAGGTTATGGTCATGCTAATATCCATTGACTTGAGTTATTAAAGGGGTACAGGAGGAAATCTCTAATTCTAATGGTCTGAACCCATTAAAAGTTTTTGCAGTTGTATCAAATTTACTTCCATTCTTACTGTTTTGTATATTTTTAATGTTTTAAATTAATGTCAATTCATATGACAGGATATGCCTATAATGACTGGAGGCATGGAAGTTATAATCATTATGTTTTTAGAGTTCTTCATCAACTTGGATAATTCTTGGGTTTTCTCTCATTTTTGCTTCATTATTTTCTTTACATCAATTAACATCCTCAAATTGCTTTACTGTTATTGGTTGGTGGTCAGTCTTGTAGGTTAGGTTTTAGCAAGAAACTCATTTTCATCTTAATATTCCTTCATTTTATCTCTGCTAAGATATGCCTCAAACCGTCTGGTAGTATATGACTTGATTTTTTGAGCTCCTATCTAAATGGTATTTTTTTAAAGGCTCATCATAACATCTTCTAACAAATTCTCTTGTGGTTTCATAGTTTTACTTAAGCATAACATTCACCCCCTCAAAGAAATTGGTATCAGTTCTCAGCAAAATACCTAGATGTTGGTCCTTTGGATGTCTTTACTTTATAGGGCTACTATTGCATAATTCATGCTTGTTTTAGATAGCGCAGATGTAAATATTTGGAAGTTAAAGAGCCTTCACATGACAAACTGTGTTCTGCAGGATTTTTATTACATTGAAACACAAGGGTTATGCTAAAATTCCCTGGGAACCAGCTTTCATCATGTAATATTATGTCCTTTTTTTAAATGTGTCATTTTCTCATACCATGGCCATTGTTTAAATTCTTCCTTTCTTACTGTAGAGGTTATATATCTTTGTGAGTACGCCTTTCCAAAACCACCAAATTTTAGACTAAATTGTACTATTCCCAAGGAGAAACGGACATGAAAAAAGTCTGACGGAACCGGGAATCGTGTCCCGGTTCCATCAGACTTTTTTCATGTCCGTTTCTCCTTGGGAATTTTCCGAGATGCACAACTTATTGTGCCAAGTCATCTAACCCATTTCCTTGTTTAAATTGTACTATTTCCTTTGTGGAAATTTTTAAGTTTTGATTCATCTATTTGTGAAATAATTACTTCATTAATACTTAGTAGGTCCAAGAACAATAAATATTTTCTTTCTTTCTAGGTCCATGTTTTTGCTAATGGCCAAACATGCCTTATGTTCTACCTAATCAAATCGCATCTCAACTATGGTTTTATTTAGTTCAAGTTCAAAGGATTTTTGTAAAGTATGCAAGTACTGAAAGAGACAAATAATGCATTTCATTCATTATTATTGCAGAATAACTTCATTCGAGAAACATTGATGCCAGGAGAGTGGGATGTGTGTGTAACTTCATACGAAATGATAATCAAAGAGAAGGGAGTGTTTAAGAAGTTCAACTGGCGTTACATGGTGATTGATGAAGCTCACAGGATAAAGAATGAGAAATCAAAGCTCTCTGAGATTGTGAGGGAATTCAAGACAACCAACCGTCTCCTCCTCACTGGAACTCCTTTGCAGAACAATCTTCATGAGCTGTGGTCTCTACTTAACTTTCTACTTCCTGACGTTTTCAATTCCTCAGATGTAAGTATCTTTCTTGCCAAATTGCCAAAATTCATCAGCAACTAAATAAATTTAATCTTAGCAGTTTAACAATTTGTGAGCTTTATCTATAATAGAATTGTTGGATTTTATTTTCTTGTCCGATATTTTAATCTTTCCATTTATCAACTTTGAACTGAAAACTTGTCATAAAGTTTAGAATGAGCAAATAAAGGGTCAATGTTTAGTTGTAATTAAAAGTTTTTGTTTTATTATTATACATTTGTTTGATACTTGAGTAGTTTACTGTTAAATTTTACACTCTAATGGGCAAAATAAAATAAATTGTGATTACTTTCATCAAGAGATAATGCTTACAACTTCTTGTTTGTCATTTAGGTCATTTATTTAAGGAATATTTTTCTTACTCAATAATGAAATGCAAGAATTAATGAAAATTTTGGAGAACATTTGAAAATGTTTTATCCAATGTATGCCTTAGTATTAGGTATAAAAATGAATTTTAATTTCCAGTTGACTTGATATAGGAACTAAACTAACGAACTAGAAAATAAATATGCTGAAAGTACCAGTAACTAATTATCACAACATAATAATTTAGCAAGTAACATAAAGGAAGTGCTTGCAAACCAAGCTAAAAGCAAACTTTCATAATTGGTTGTCAGCAAATAAGTGCCATGTAACAACAGAAGTACTTGTTTACATCATAATGAATGATCTAATACAATTCTTTTGAATCTGACACTGACATTTTTAATGCAGTCTTACAGCATTTTTATTCTCTTTTTGTCCATATATTTAAATTGGTTCTTATATATATATATATATTTTATTTTTTTTCCAGGATTTTGATGCATGGTTCAACACCCACAGTTTCTTAGGTGATGTTACCTTAGTAGAGAGACTTCATGCTGTAAGTATGACATTAAATGTATACTTAATTGTTTTTATTGCAGGTGTGTAGAAAACTATTTTTAGTCATTGTTTTTTAAAATTTTCAGGTTTTGAGACCATTCTTGCTCCGGCGCTTAAAGTCAGATGTAGAGAAAAAATTGCCTCCAAAGAAGGAAGTTAAAGTGTATGTAGGTCTGAGTAAAATGCAGAGAGAATGGTAAGATTTTGCATTTTGTAGTTTTGTGTCATTTTGTCCCTATAGTTAATGTTTCATATTTTATAAATGGATCGTCTTAGATTCTGGAATGTAATTAAAATGGCAAGAATTCAGATTTTGATCCTTTGTTGTACGTTATTTGTTTGCTGATAGCTCCTGCTTAAAAATATTAAAGATTAGATAAATTTTAGATCTTAAGAGGTTAAAATATGAATAAATATTTATCTTTTTTATCAAGTAATTAATTCCAGGAGTATTTTGATATTTAGAAATGTCTTTCATGCTGAGTTGCTTTTATGTAATTTTTCCGTTAATCAGAGCTGAAATGCTTGAACCAAAAGTAACTATAAATATTCCTTTTTTTTTTTTTGGCTCTCAGTTTCAAGCCAATTCAATGGGTGATATTCAGTTTTGTATTCAGCTGTTAAAAATAAAAGAAATTTTTTTGTAACCATAATCTTCATGCATTGACAGAACATGTAGTAAATAATATATTATTCATTCAAGTAAAATGTGGTGGCAGTTAAATAAATCTAATGAAAATGATTGAGTTGCAAATTCATTTTTTGTCTCCGATATACATCATGTAGCAAAGTATAAATCTCTAATAAAGCAGTAATCTTGTTAGTAAGCCAATTACTCTCATTAGATTGGGAACATGTGTATGAAGTCATAACTAGGGTTAGATGTAAGAAGAGACTTACTAGTCTCAATCTCGCCCTGAAATAAAGTTGATTTATTATTATTATTATAAGTCATTGACTCCCCAATGTATTTAGTATTAGCTAAACCTTTTCATTACTTTTCTTCAGTTATTTACTTTTTTCCATAAGTTTGTCTTTGCTAGTTCACTACCATAATTATTACATTATTATCCTTTGTTGATGTGTTTTAAGTTTTGCTAATTTATTCTTAATTCTTTTAAGGTACACTAAGGTTTTGATGAAGGACATAGATGTTGTGAATGGAGCTGGAAAGATTGAGAAGATGCGCTTACAGAACATTCTCATGCAGCTTCGAAAATGCTGTAACCACCCTTATCTGTTTGATGGTGCTGAACCTGGCCCACCCTATACTACTGATGAGCATTTGGTGAGTGATAGGCTTTTAGGAAATGTTGTTTCGTTATTCTTGAAATGAAATTGGTGTAATTCCTGCCATCATGTCTCCTTGAGGAATTGCAACAGTTGGATGTATCTGAATAAAAGGGTTAATTGGTTTACTCTTAGTGTTGTAAAACCATCATTGTTTTTATAGGTAGTATTTGCCTATAACCCTGATTATTGTTACTGGAATGAATAGGGTGTCAATTTCCTACATTAATATGAGATCAATCATCAGTTACAAAGCCCTTATTTCTAATTAGTTGGTCCTTTTCAATTTAGAGTATTTTTTTAATAGCCTCAAGTTCTGAAGTGATACATTTTCATTGGTATATTCATACATACACTTCTACAATACACTGTTTGCAATTTGGTAGAAATTTGTACAATATTTCCTAGTTAATATATTTCAACTACTGAAATGTTTGGTAAAATATATGTATGTCTAATAGTACATCTACATTAATATTCTGTTAGCTGCCTTTTGGTGTGTCATTGAGATTTTATTTGAATATAGGATAACCTCTTGTTGATTGTTTGAATAAAAACTCCAATACCCCCTGGTTCTGATTTCCTTTATGTGCTTTTAAAAATTAAATTCATTATTTTTCTAATTTTTTGCTTAAATTTCATTTTTAGGTGTACAACTGTGGAAAGATGGTCATATTGGATAAACTGCTCCCCAAGCTAAAGGATCAAGACTCTCGTGTGTTAATTTTCAGTCAGATGACTCGAATGATGGATATATTAGAAGATTATTGTCTTTGGCGAGGATATTCAGTAAGTTATATTGCTTTCTATGTATTTTATGTTGTGATAAGTTTGTAAACTGAATTAAGAAACTCGTTGTAGGTGGTGCCTTGAGAATAATCATTTGTGTTTAGTTTTTTTACATTATTCTATAGAATTAATTTCTTTTGAAGTACTTTATTTCATTTTATCTTTTAAGTCATAAAATCTATTGTTATTTGTCTTTTTATTCAATAATATTTTGTATGCTGATCTTAATGTCCCTGAATGTTTTTCCTTCCTCTTTCTGCAGTATTGTAGATTGGATGGTCAAACACCTCACGAAGACAGACAGCGTCAGATTAATGAATTCAATGAACCAGGATCAGAGAAATTTCTATTTATGTTATCAACCCGTGCTGGAGGTTTAGGTATTAATCTTGCCACTGCAGATGTAGTTATTCTGTTTGACTCAGACTGGAATCCCCAAATGGATTTACAAGCTATGGTATGTTGTTTTTAATATATTTCACCAAGAACTTTTTTGTAGCACCCAGTTAAGAACTCGATGTCTATTATAATGCAAGGACAAATCATACATTTTAGCCTTAAATTTTTATAACTTAATGTGTGCTAAATCATCGTTCTTGAGCAAATCCTGGTAATCATTCTTTAAATCTCTTGCTGCCAATTACTTTTTTCTATATCTCTACTTTAGTTTTTCTTGGGAAGTCTGGATTACACTCATCTGTGGTTGATATTTTTCCTAGGTCTGGTATTAAATTAATGACATTTGGAGCATGTTGTAATATTCATATCGGAGCTAGTTTTATAATTTAAATTTTATTAATGTGTTTATGCTATTGTATTACTATTCATTACTTCATAATCAAATAAGCTGTGAGAAGTGTAATTCATGTTGTCTAAGGATGTACCAACATTTTCAGAAAGTTGGGGTTATGGGGTTTAAAGATTTATTTCTACTATTTTGCTCTTCTTAAATCACATCAATGCAAAGATAGAAGTATGACATTAAGAAACATAGCAGATAAATTCAAGTTGCAAAAGTAATGTTGAATTCTCACAACCATTTCTCCAATTTGATGGAAAATATTTAATTATCTCTAAAGAAAAGTGGGAAACTGACTTGTATGTCTTCATATGGCAAGGATTAAATATGAGCATGAAACTTATTTAATGTTTATTTACTGATTCTATTCTAATTTCTACCCCAGGATCGTGCACATCGTATCGGTCAGTTGAAGCAAGTAAGAGTTTTCAGATTCATAACTGAAAACACAGTGGAAGAAAAGATAGTAGAAAGAGCTGAGGTTAAGTTAAGACTTGACAAGCTGGTTATTCAACAAGGTAATTGTTAGTAGCAATGAAGTTAACTTTATTTCATTCCCAGTGGCAGGGATGTAATGAATTCATTGTTTCTTCATTCAGGTCGACTTGTTGATAGCAAATCAAATCAACTGAACAAGGATGAGATGTTGAGCATGATCAGACATGGTGCAAATCATGTGTTTGCATCTAAGGAATCAGCTATTACAGATGAAGATATTGACACTATTTTGGAGAAGGGTGAAGCAAAGGTAGGTTCAAGGATATCGCATGTTATTTTAACTCACAATTTTTCTTAAATTGATCAATGTTTCAGAAATTGATGAATGCTTTCGGATTGTCTGAGAGCATACATTGCTTGAAAGATTGTCTGATTTTATCATTCATTAGAAATTGTCTTGGAAATCTTTATTTTCTTTTTGATCCATTATTTTACAATATAGATTTTTGTCTGCTTCATTGAAAGAATGACCAGTTAGATTGTAGCATGCTAGCCTTGCAATGTAAAGGTTGTGGGGTTGAATCCTGGTTGGGGGATTGTTGTTTTTGTTCATCTATTTGGAAGGGTTAGTGGTAAAAATGACCTTTTAAGGCAAAAATTTGCCCAATGAAATCGTTATTTTAAATTTAGAAAGAATACAGCTTTAAATGATGAAATGTGGTCATTTATATGGGGAAAGTTATCGTATGTAAACAATGAAGTTCATTATCAATTTAAGTAACTGTTAAGATCTATATCTAACATTTTGAATAAAAGTAAAATAGTAAAAATTAAGCATATCATTTAATTACTTTCTGTGTGAGTTGCTAGGTATTTAGAGTGTCTAATGCTCAACTATTATTTTTGTATTTACAGACAGATGAAATGAGGAAAAAACTTGGAGCTTTAGGGGAGTCCACTCTTCGAAATTTTACTGTTGATGCACCTACTGAATCAGTATACCAATTTGAAGGTGAAGATTATAGGTAAGTTTTGCAATTTTATAAAGTATTAGGATCAACTTATTTTGATATAATTGGGATTGTAGATCGAAATTATAATTGGATTGGAATTTACAAGCACTCCTACATCATTAGTATTTTGCATTGTATATTGTGTATTTTTCTTTTCTTATATGTACATTTCTTTGTGACTATTCACAGTAATTTGTTGATTATTTTACAGTAATTTAACTTGATTAAAACATTTCAGTTCATTTTATCGCAAACTTTGTGGATATATCAGTTAATTGTATTCCATTTTGAATTGCAAATTTTCAGAGAGAAGCAGAAAATCCTTGGAATCGGCAGCTGGATTGAACCTCCCAAGCGAGAAAGGAAAGCAAATTATGCTGTGGATGCTTATTTTAGGGAAGCTCTTAGAGTTTCTGAGCCCAAGGCTCCCAAGGTATTCATTTGGAAAATTATTCTTAGAGCTAATATAGTGAACATTCATTTGTATTTATGCTATACAATTATAAGTTATGAATCAATAGATCACTATGAGTGTGAGCTCATGGCATTTAATGCCATTTTTATTTAACAGGCACCCAGACCTCCAAAGCAGCCTATTGTCCAAGATTTCCAGTTCTTTCCTCCTCGTCTCTTTGAGCTTTTGGACCAGGAGATATATTATTACAGGAAGACTGTAGGGTATAAGGTATGAGAAAGCTTATTAGCATTTCATTATAATTTGTATATGTCTAAGTTTTACTGTTAATCTGACCGTTCTGAGGTAGCAAAGTGGGCAGTATGTTTGCTTGTGGCAAATGCTTGGTCCCATGTTTGATTCCCAGTGGCTGCCATGGTGTTGATTCAGTATTGAGAAAAAATTGGAAAACTGAATTCATAGGTAGCAGGTACAAGCAGTATGTAAAACCTAAATATGGTGGTGTGGGAGTGGATTCAGCAACCTTGTCTCTCCCACAGTGATTGCTGCCTGCCTAGGTCATATCCTTCAAAGGGTTGGCATGGACACATTAATCTGATTAAATATAGCATTTGTGTGTGTATCTACGATTCAAATAATCTCTAATTTTATCCCCAAAAGCAGCTTTATTCAAATTTTTTGCTTGAGAACCTCAGCATAATTTTTAATAACCACATTAGCAATCGAAGTACTCTTGAAATAAACGACCCTATGATATTTTCAACTATAAACTTTCTAATGAATGTTTTTATGCCAACTAGGGTGCGTAAATGAATACCTAAACATAATATTCATGGAAATGCATTAGGAGCTGTCCTCTACAAAACTTAAATCAAGATTAGTTGACTTGAATTTAGTTGTTATTCAGAGTTAACTAGCATGTACTGTATTTCCAGAATTACAAGATGCTCTTTGTTTTAAAAATTTTTGGGTATAAAATGTAGGTGTGTATTGTTCTATCTTAGTCAATTTTTTTACTTGCATTTCCTGCTTTTTCCACTGCATATAACATGTACTCAGCCCACCACACTAAAGAGTTTGTCTTTGTGTTATTCATTTTTGTGATTGTAAAGATTTCCATTCTGAGTTGATATCAATCAAGTAATAAGTGAATCTCATTTGCAAAAGTGTGGCATTTCAAATATCACAAATGGAACTGAGAATGAGGCAATATATGAAGACGGATTTGTCCTAGATGCAGATGAAGACAAATTAAAGACCTGTTATATGCAGAAGAGACTTGAGACTTCAAAACTTTCATCCTTATGATAGTTCCTCAAAGATTTTTCTTTTTTTCCTGGGAATGGGGTACCTATTTTGTTATGAATAAAAGTTCTATTCTGCTGGTTATAACTACCTCATAGAGCATCAAAAATCAGTAAATTACTTTAATGGGAAAAGCATTTTTTTCTTAAAGACAATGAGGAAGGTAAATCAATTAGATTTTTTGTAGTAAGGTTGACTATCAAAGGAAGTGTGGTGCTGTCAGTTTCACAGAAAAAAATTTGTTACCTGGGGAGTATGTGATTTATAACTTTGTTAATACAGAATATTTATTCATTAGGTCCCAAAAAATCCTGAGCTTGGTAGTGATGCTTCTCGCATCCAGAAAGAAGAGCAACGTAAGATAGATGATGCACAGCAGCTATCTGAAGAAGAACATACTGAGAAGGAGAAGCTTTTAACACAGGTACCAATAAAAAATCTAGCAGTAGATATTATAAGTGGTTTAACATTTAGGTCTTTATAAAAGCCTGTATGCTTTTGTGTAATGTTCTGTTCAAAATCAGTTACAGTAGAGTTAATTAATGGTGATATTTTTAATTTTGCAGGGTTTTACCAATTGGACAAAGAGAGATTTCAACCAGTTTATTAAAGCCAATGAAAAATATGGTCGAGATGACATAGAAAATATTGCAAAGGAAGTGGAAGGTAATTTTTTAAAATATCTTTTTATTGATATTGTTTTTTATGTTCTGTCATCTTCATTTGATTTTGTTTTGTTTTGACATGAAGAAATCTCTGTAAATTTTGTTAATTAGTTTGAAGTTTTTATGTTAAAAGATGTGTAGATGCAATTTTTACTTACCTGTTGATGCAAATTAAGCTCGATCAGTTGAGATTCCTTTTGTATACAGCAAATCAAAATAATTTTCATTTTTAATTGTATTTATAGATTGTATTCTATCTTGATGCAAGTTTTTCTTGATTTCTAGGTAATATGTTATTTTTAAATTTAAAATGTTTATTTTTAAGGAATACTAATAGAACAATAAAATTTCAGAACAAAGGAATAATTTTCCTTAAATCCGTAATAATGTGATATTCTTTATTGTTTACATTATTCCCTGGGGTTTTACATTATAGTTGTCAGGAAGTAAGAAAATTGGCAAACTATTTTTCTCATTATAGGTAAAAGCCCAGATGAAGTAATGGAGTACAGTGCAGTATTTTGGGAACGATGTCATGAATTACAAGATATTGACAGAATAATGGCTCAGATTGAAAGGGGAGAGGCTAAAATACAGAGAAGGGCTAGCATCAAAAAAGCTCTTGATGCCAAGGTAATTGAATTATTTACTTGGTTTTTATCACCAGAATTTCTGGAATTATCTACCATTTTGAAATGCATCAATTTTATTTTCCTAATTATCTTGTTTTAGATGGCAAGATACAGAGCGCCTTTCCATCAGCTCCGAATAGCATATGGTACAAATAAAGGAAAGAATTACACAGAAGAGGAGGACAGGTTTCTTGTGTGTATGCTACATAAACTGGGTTTCGACAAAGAAAATGTATACGAAGAACTTCGTGCAGCTGTTAGGTTTGTACTCTGTAATTCTTCTTATTTGTATGTTTGTGGACTCATATTTATGAATTTTACGTACATGTGATGGATATCATGTACATATGGACTATCCTAACTATGCTATAATGAATTTTGAAAAATTGCAAATCTCAATCTCGAATTAAATTCACAATATGGAAAAGGATAAGGGATTCACTTTTTTGCATTTTTTTTTTTTTTTTTTTGTGTATCCTTGGGCCTTAAATTCATAATTCTTTTCTTTGAGGTTACCTCCATGCATGTATTTTCTATTAACAGGCATGATTTTGTTATTCATTGAATTCAAATAGCTTCATATTTAGAGGATTTAAAAGTATCAAAGTTCTAAACCAGTTCTTTACATCAAGTCTATGATGAATTTTATTTATTTGGCTCCTAATTATTTTCACTATTAATGTAGATACAGCAAACATGTTAATATAATGTACAGTCTTTGTTGCTTTTTGTAAGGTTTAGATTCTGATTCTGATCTGCAGCTTCCACATACTTATGAGGCTTTACCAATGGAACAGAAATCTTCTATTGCATTGGTACAGCCTCTCTCTTCTGTTTTGTTATTGCACCTACTGACAGTACATACTGCATGGAACCCAGTTATTTAATATGGTGTATATCACCACATATTTTTACATTAGAATGTACAATGCAAGGTGATTTTAGATATACTTAATACAATTGAGACAATTATCTGTTAACCCCTTGAAACATTCCAATTTTCATCAATTATGCACTTATCCAGTTCTTTTATTTGATGTAAAAGTATGAAATTATTAGAACTGAAGCCAAAAGCCTCAAAAAATGATATTTGAAACATTTATATTCTGAAGAATAAATTGTCAATTTCACTGATTTTTTTATTTTAGTTTCTCAGTAGTGATAGTATTGTTGAAAGTGCTTCAACATCTCCTGTCATTTTGGGCATAGGCATCCACTTGGAATCAAACCTGGGACCGCTTTCACTGAAGTTGAAGGTGTTGCCCTCTTGATTATCCGGGAGCCCATTGAGTTTCACACTTTTGTTTGCTAATTTAATAAGAGAAAAGAAAACCTGTAGTAATCTTCATCATAGATGATACTCCCTTGCCAGTGAAGCATATTGGTTTAAAAACAGAATGTGAAAGTGTACAAATGTTTACATTTTATCAGTGCAATCGCCTTTTGCAGAGTAATACCTTCCATCATTGAATTTGTAATCTTGACTTCTTTTCTCTGTATTGAATGTAGGTCAGCGCCACAATTTAGGTTTGACTGGTTTCTCAAATCACGTACAGCAATGGAACTTCAGAGACGCTGCAACACTCTCATCACACTCATTGAGAGGGAGAATCAAGAACTCGAGGAAAAGGAGAGACAAGAGAAAAAGAAGCGTGGTCCAAAAGGTGGCAGTACTCCTTCAGGTGGTGTTGGTATGGGTGGAGGAGGTGGAGGAATGGGTGGTTTAGGAGTGGGAGGCACAGGAAAGAGAAGGGGTGAGAATGCTACTCCAGACAGTGGTAGAGGTCGTAAGAAGAAGAGGACAACAGATAAATGAAGAAGTGCCAGTATAGGCACAGATCATACACACGACATTCCCTTGGATTGGAACTGCAGCCAAACTATTTCTCTGTTTTGTCCAAATTCCAGTGAAACTGTGAATCTGTCCCCGTCAACATACAAAGGGAGATACAACTATCACTTTCAATAGTAGTCACTCCATGGACAAATGTAATCATCGATGTGAAAAGAAGTTCAGTCGTTCTCTTTAAATTTGTGCGTATGATGATAGACTTGCAGTGAGAATTTCGTCTTCGATTTATGGTATTCTTCTCAGTGATCTAAGCTCTTTTTGTGAAAGAGAACGCTTTCTGTTGTTCATTGGGTGATATATTTAATTTGCCCACGGAACTTTCATCCATCAAGCAAGCACAGTGGTCATCTCTCTTGTGATGGTCCTTTTTTATTTTATAAAAAATGTAAATTATGAATAAATGTTTTGAATATACTCCATCTTTTTGTATTGAAGATCAGAAACATTCGTTGTGTCATAAACTTGAATGGTTTCCAGAATACCCACAAGTATAAAAGGACAGGATTTCAAATGGCTTCAAACCATTATTTTATGCTATTCTTTTATTGTAAGAAGTTATTTATTATCAAATGTTTATATGTTTAATCTTGTAGTTCTGTTTGTCAGCTTTTGTGAAATGCAACAAACAGAATCGAAGTTAAACTTTATTGCTGGGAGATAAGTGATACCACCTATTATGTGCTATAGTTTTCTTGCCATGTATTTCCCAAAGAATTGTAATAACTGCATAATATAAAAACTGTCAATAGAATTAATTCCTCTTTATCAAGACTCCACCTCAGAAAATATAAGTTTTGTGTAGACCATGCTATATCGCTCATCTTTTAAATTGCTGAGTAAGTAAAAAAATTGGTGTAGTATGGGCTTTCAAGCTCAGCTAATGATGATAGAATTTGAGTATTCAGCTAAATAATTAGCTTTCACAGCTATCGTACGTAAAATAGGCATGCCCCCCTTAACCTCTGACAGTTGTACTGAAAAACGAAGTTACGACTAATAATAACACTCTTTGATGTATCAACAATAATTCAGTTATGTTTTCAAAGGTAGGAAGTATTCACTGAAAGGACCAAGCACCTCATAAAAACAAATTCCTGCTGTGTTTACTTTAGTCACTTTTGAGTAGAACAGAGAATGCATTAATTCGCAGAAATTATTAAAAAATCGTCCGAAGTATACACACATCGGTGTAGGGGGGAAGGTAACATCACGTGACAGCGTGACGTAATTTCGTCACCCGCGTACGATTCTTGGAAAACAGTTTCTCGAAGTAATGGAAGGAGGTAGATAGTTGTGAGGTGCTTCCTGATAACCAGTATTATCGATCCAGTCATTCATTTATTTGAGATCAGACTTGACAAATGAATTTGCTGATTGAGTAGATGTATATCCTTCGTTCAATACGAAGTTGTCAGTAGCCATGGAATTCAGTTCTGTGGTAAGCATATGTTTTTTTATCTTCTTCTATCTTTATCTTTTATTTCACATGACTCAACTTAAAGAATTATTAACTTTGATCGTCTGATTTTTAATTAACAGTAATAATAACAAAGAAAATTGGCGGTGACAACTGCTAAGTTAGAAGTTTTACTCATAGTAATTCACAAGTTTGGGAATGTAAACAAAGCTCTTCGGAGCAAGTTATACGATTTTTCTCTTTGTCATGAAATACATTTTTCATTTAAATAATAATCTCAAATAGTAGTGCTTCATTACTTTGTATAGGGACAATGGTAATGATGCACCGTAATCTTAAATGAATAATTGTCTCCAAGTGTAATGCGCAACCTTGAAAAAGAAACGGTTAAATAGTATTAACAGAATAATTAATCAGTAAATTATTGCTAAGTGATGTTTAAATAGTATTTATTAGGCTATATTTGTTTTATTTTTGCGTAGATTCGCCGATCCTGTTAGGGTCTGGTTGATTTTTGTGGCTCATTTGAAAAAAGGGTGACTTTATCAATTGTAAAGTCTGTCAATTCATAGTCTTCATCAGCAAAGCTTAAGTTTAAGGTAATGTGAATAACATTTAATTCGCTGTAAGCCATCGCTCGCAGCTCTAAGCAATCTCCCGTACAAGACATGTAGAAGATGATTTCAAACGGCACTTTCAGAAAAAAATAAATGTTTGGGTAACTCAAGAGTTGGGTTGCGATAAAATAATTTTGAAATGATGAGATGAGATAATTTTCTCTGGAATAAAATCCTCATTCCCATCTATGTAATTTTTCTTCTAGAAGCGCATTAAAAGACGACAGGATCCTAACAAAGGATTCACCGACGTGGTGGTTTATTACTGTCGTTTGTGTGACACCGAATCTGAAACAGAGAATGACTTTCACAACCACCTGGCTACTGAACACCATATTTTCAGATGGTTCCTAGATAAATTGGATAGAAAAAGGTGAGTATATTGAAAATGAGAGCTCTTAGTTATAATAAATGATATTATTTCTTTCATTTTAAAAATATGTATTGAATTGAATTTGTTCTGAGTAGTTGATTGCTTTTGAGATCTTTTACGTATCATACAGACACAGCTCATTTGATTGCATACCCATTAAAATATGAGTAAATTAGTTCCAGATGCATTTCAGTTTCACAGCCGCAAGGTTTATCATTAGTCCCACATAGTCCACAGATTTAGCCTTCTCACACTGGTTTTTGGATCAGGATCTCTGCTTGCATACTTTAGTTTTCATTCTTTTTTTTCACTCCTTGCTATATTATTATACCTACTTCTCAGTTGACCAGTTTCTCTGTTACTTCTCGATCAGTTTTTTATGGTCACTAAAAATGTATTTCATCTGACATAATTTTTTCTTCCAATGTTGTTTCCTCATAATCACTCCATTTCTCTCTCTGGATGGTGTCATTATGATAGCTTACCAAATGCTGATAGATTTTTCTAATTATTCTGGAGTTGATTGACTCCGTCAGTATTTTTTGTATTGGTAGAATGATAATTTGGTGGCATTGGTAGAGAAATGGAATAGTAAAAAAGAATTAAAATTTTGTGGTCGAATTTTATGTTAATTACCTTTTATCAACCTGTATTGAGGAATGGTTATAGACAGTTTTAAGATAAAAAGAAGGACTTCAGCCATAATTGCTTTAAATGTTAAGAGTAAGCCAGAATACAGCAGTTAAATTGCTTGCACCTCATTATTTTTACTATCAGAGTATAAGTAGTAATAATGTATGAAAATCAATCACATCAGAAACTCTTAAGAAGTGTTAAATTTTAATGATATGATTAAGTATTTTTATATCTCTAACAAAAGACTTAAACTCCAAGAAAAATTATAGTAATGTTTATAAGGAGGTCTGGTGTTACTACCCTACAGTATTAAATGTTAGACTCTTGTAAAAAAGGTTTTGGACTCCTCGGGAAGCTTATGTGGTATTCTATTACAATAGTTTTGGGTAGGTTTACACATTTTAGTCATTAATGTAGGTGTACATAAATATTTAGCAAGTTGGACACTTTTGGTGTAAGCCTGGCCTTGTTTATTAATGATACTGCAGCATGCTTTCTTATTTTACAATCTAAATTTGCATTTGACACATCCATACATCATTTCAAACAATTTCTTTTATTCTTCAAACTCTGCATCTCTCTTTTCTTCTATAACTCATTAACTACATTCATCCAGCTTTTTCTTGGCATCTCTCTCCATTGTCAGCCACAACTCTCTTATCATTACCAAACTTTGTAATTTTGTTTCTATCGATGCTCTCCTTCTTTAAAACCAACTTATAACACTCCTTTCAGATTAGCCCCTCAGCCTTTATTTCAATCAAAATTCATTTATTTATCACTCTTTACTTTGTCTGTCACTCCTTTTGATATGGGTGCTCCTGATGAATTTTGTTCCAAGTGTATTCTGTTTACTCATGTGCTTTTCCTGAACTATCTAAGTTTCAAAGTTTCATTTCCATACAACAAAGTTGACACCAGCTCACTTCTATGTACAGCCCTTCTTGCCTCTTTTGTCAAATCCATGTTTTTAATCATTGTCTGCAAACTACACACCACTCCTCTGCCTGCATTTATGTGCATGTGTCTTTTCTTAGGGAAGATCCTATCCATGTACTCAAAATGGTTCACCATTGCAGAATCCTCACCATTTGTGCTCAAGATGTAATAATTTGGCTCTTTATATATAACAGAATAGCCTCTAATGTAACAACATCCCCTAATTGACAGATTGTCAGATATATCAGGGCTATTTTAGGGCTCACAGAAAGCCAAGTCAGCAGCACGTTTGACTTCAGTGAAATCAGTCCTGAGTTTGATTCCCGGTGGGGGCCTGTGTGCACAATGACCTAAGCTGTCGAAGCACTTTTAACTATACCACTACTATATCAGGGTTAATCTACAGGACTACAGGACAGGACTTAAGGAAATAATAAATTGTAATAAGAATATGCTGAATTATGAGAGTAAGGTGAAAATTTCTTGGCCTGACACAGCGATGGCATTCCAATCAGCAAAAATTTATGATCCCTGCCTGGGTGCACATGTCATTAGTTCATAAGGGTGCGAAACATCTTGCACAAAGAATTGGGGATGGGAAAGCTCTGCGAAAGGTGGGTGCCACATTTGCTGAATGTAGATCAAAAGCAAATGCGTAAGCAATTTTCGCAGCAATGTTTGGACTGATTCAAGAGGGCACAGACTGCTTTTGTGCAGCTATTTGTCACTATGGATGAGACATGGGTCCACCACTACACACCAGAAACAAAACAGCAGTCAAAGCAGTGGGTGGAAGCCGGTGGTTCAGCGCCAAAGAAAACGAAGTCGATCGCATCTGCTGGAAAGGTGTTTCGGGATGCAAAAGGGATCCTATTAATTGATTACCTTGAAAAAGGCAGAACAATTACAGGCGAATATTCCTCCAACCTTCTTGACCAGCTGGATGCCAAAATTCGCAAGAAAAGGCCTGGCTTGAAGAAGAAAAAAATCATCTTTCACCAGGACAACGCACCTGCTCACAAAGGTGCATTGGCGATGGGAAAACTACTGGATTTGGGGTATGATTTGGTCAGCCATCCCCCCTATTCTCCTGATTTAGCACCCTCAGACTTCCATCTGTTCCCAAACTTGAAGAAATTTTTTTCTGGGAAGCGCTTCGCTTCCAATGAAAAAGTTGAGAGGGCCATAGGTGGATATTTTCACACAAACGAAAGACGTCTACTGCAACAATACGTGTAAACAAACTACTTGTGAGAACAAGTTGAAACTTGTCTTACGAACTAATGACATGTGCGCTCAGGGGATCATAAATTTTTGCTGATTGGAACGCCATCTCTGTGTCAGGCCGAGAAATTTTAACATTACCCTCGTATGAATGTAATAGAAAGATGCAGAAGAAACGAAATTCAGCTATGCTTGGTTAGATTTACTATTCTAGAATATAAAAATGCTGAACAAGGTCTCAAATATCTGTATTAGTAAAGTATGTATCTTTTATAAAAGTTATTCTCTTTTCTATTCCTGGTTCTGGTTATGATACCGATTCACAATCATGAAATGTTGGTCTACCACTTTCATTGATAGTCAGATTACCAACATGGTCCAGAGAAACCATTCATATTGGCAATGCAGTCTCTAATCATATAGCATTCACTCAAGAGTCATTTGCAACTATAAGTCTGACACTCCGTGTAGTTTAAGGATGGTAGGATTAGTGTTTGGTATCATGGTTTTAAATGTGGAAAAAATAATAAAATGAAATTTTAATAGCTATAATAATGTATAGTGGTAGCATGTGAATTCAGCTGTATCAAAATTGAGAAAGATATGAAGCATTAGTTACTTGTAGATCTTACAGTGAAAAACCTTTCTTGTACTTCAGAGGCCCATACCCATATGAGTATGAAAATGAGTTAATTATGTACTTTCAAATTCTTGTTTGGCTTCCTATAAGATTACTATCTAATGTCAAAATTCAGAAAATCCATTATCATTGTGTCAGATTAGTAAGTTCAGGATCCCTTTAATCATCCAATGTACTGATATTAAGATTTCATCACATCCTGTTTTCTTATTCTCATTATCAGTGCTTCCTTTAAAAATTGATAAGAATGGAACTAAAACTTTATCTCAGGTGTAATCTCTAATTTAATCACTGATAAGAAATGCAAGTTAATTTATATTTTGAGTCATTTTTACTGAGGTCTTTAGCTTCCTTTTCAAGACAGAAATTACTCTTTGCAGCTATATCACAGTCTTGAGCAAATAATCCATTCTTAATTATTTGAATAGTTTAAATAGACTTTCTGAAACTTTAGCATCTCAGTGATCTCTTTTACGAAACATTTAAGCTAAAAAGGTGTCTTGGTGTTTTTTATTGCACCTCAGTATCTTCAAGTTTAATATGAATCTTGGCTATATTCTTTTTGATTTATTTTCTTATTTAAGAATAGAAGAAACGCTTTATAAGTAGAAAACATTGTATTAGTGAGGAAATTATTCAAAAAATGAAGGAAGGGATACTGGTAGCTGCAACAGAAGCCTGGGTCCTATGTAATATTTAAAATGGGAACCATGGGCCACATGAAATTCTAGTTGATGGTAGAGAAAAGAAGTAGAAGAAAGCAAAAGGATGTGAAAAACCAGTTAAAAATCCAGTGTGGAATGTCCTTTTGAATCACTGAAATGTAAGCTGAAACAGCAGAAGAGAAGGGAAGACTAAAAGCAATAGAGATGTGAAGAGAAGGAGATGGAAAGATTAAGTAATTGATGAAGAATTCCTTCATAAAGGTAATGAAGAGAAAAATCCTTAGAAAATGTTGATTAATAAAAGAGGAAATTTTATTTGGCATGCACTAAAGCATGATTGCCTCCTGAAGACGTATTAATAAGAAGTTGCTATAGAGGAAGACCCAGGTTGAATTTCAAAAGGCAGATGATAAGTTTATGTTAGGAATTATGAAGGAATGTTGCGAATGGCTGGGAGAGTTGCAACAAATCAGTCGTCATCACCATCCATTGAGGAATTGATAACCCTTGATGTGGAAAACAAGGACGATTACTCATTACTGGTTATTCCTGCTAATTTTTCATTTAATCATCTTTATAGCTCAATTTATCTCTGGACATTATCAATAATTTATAACTCTTATTTGAACTCTTAGCGCTCCTGCCCTTGAAGCTGATATTATATTATTTGTTAAATTTTATTTGGTCCCTGCAACAGCTTGTTATTTAGATTGTCTTTGGATCTATCCAATATATTTTGTAAAGCATTATTTTTATTGTCATCTTGTNTGTGTATCCTAATGTAAAATGACTAGTGCCATAAAAGTTCTAAATCTTTTGGAATGAATTAAGTATTGTTATTACTATTATCGTATCACCTACAAGAAAATCCCAATTTTCACGCAAATGTATTTTATATTATGTTGATACTGCTTAGTGCCGCTAATGGAAAAGTAAAGGATCATTTTTTATTTTTTTCAATTTTTAGATTTTTGATTGCGTAGTTAGTAAATAGTTCTCATGATTTTAATTTATCCTCCTGCAACATTAACAGCTGAATCCATCACAAGCAAGCATTATAAGATTATGAAGAAGCAAACTTGGTTTGTATTTGCCTACTAACAGTGCATTAACAGATGTGTCATATGGTGTCTAACAAGCATAAATAAATGTCATGTGTTTCTCATGAGTATATTGTGTTTTAGGAAAAATCTGATCAAGGAAAGGCATGGCATATGCATTGAAGTAGTATCTTCCAATGATGTAGATTATCATCGCTTTAAAGGTTTGGTGAATGTTAATGTTCAGCCATTTGAAACTGCAAAACTGACCCTGGAAGTTGTTAACCTTGGGCCTGGAGGTAATGATTTCTGTAAAAAGGCATGCCATCATTACTTGATAATTTGCCCTTTTTAACTTAGAGTGAATGCATTTTTCACACCCGAATTCTCTATGTTTTGAATGATGGGTTAATTTTGTCATTCATACATATCTTTCTGGAATGTTTTTCCTATACTTTTCCCTGAATTTAAATTTTAAAGTTTAAATACTGGTAAGTTCTGAATTCCAGATTTTTCCTTTACTTTATGCTTGATCTCATCGGAAATGCAAATGTTATGTAGGATCCAATGTATTCTTTAACTTCCACTATTTGATTCACTCTATAATATATTTCACTTTTTCTCATAATTAAATATTTAGCGCTCCTGCCCTTGAAGCTGATATTATATTATTTGTTAAATTTTATTTGGTCCCTGCAACAGCTTGTTATTTAGATTGTCTTTGGATCTATCCAATATATTTTGTAAAGCATTATTTTTATTGTCATCTTGTGATTGTAGCATTTATTAGCAACCATCTACTATGTAAACTTAATAAAACTCTGAAATCAGGTGTTAATTTGTTGAAGGCCATATCACAGAAGAAAAGATACTTCATAAGTTTCCATGTCATTTCCACCTGGAACAGAGATAACCACTTCCTCAACCCCTTCCTCAATTTTCTTAACTCTATCCTCTCTTCAAGCTCCTTCACCTTCAAAGGCATCACTAACAGCTTCCTAAATTTCCTCTCTATTTCCCTCGCTTCTGGCAAGCACACTTTTTAAATCTTATGTAAGCCCACTTATGCCAACCATACCATGCCCAACTTCTCCCCACATTACAACACCCACAAACATACCCTCTTCCTTTTCCTCATCCATAGGCTCCTGCTTTTCCCTTTATCTCCTCAAAAACAAATCTCAAAAATTTTCTCAAAGCAGTCAATACAATGAAATAACTGCAATCCTAACCTCATCGAACATTTAATTAACAAGAAACTTAAGATACTTGCCTCCTATAAACTTGCTCCTTTCTTTATCCCTTCTGGGAAAGAACCCTCCTCATGAGGAAAATTTCCCTTCCTTGGTTCCATTTCTTACAGAATTACTTATCTCTTCCCAAAATCTGTTAAACCTACATTCCACAAACCTTTAACAATTCAAAGTATTCTTCCTATCACCAAAGATTTCACTACCTGCTTTCCTGCAGTGACTCCAATTCTAAGTATCAGGGCATCCGCTAACCTAAAAGACTCATGGAATTTTTTTCTTCTGGAAAACTCAGGAAACTTTGCGTGTAACCTGGAAAAGTCTGTGTTTACACTCTTCATGAATGGTCATTCCATGGCTTTTGTTCTGGGCCGAGTATTAGTTCTGCAAAAATTCCCTGAGAAGAAGAAATATTTTTCTGAAAGGGTTGTCATGACCAATTAAAAGCTTATAAGATGTAAATGTGTATTTTCTTTCTAAATATAATGTTTTGGCAATGTCATGAATATGCAACGTGAGATTGTACTGAGTCTCAGTCACTGGGGGTATCTAATTTCTGTTTTATTGTGTAGAGGAGCTATTTTGTTTTTTCTCTGCCCTCTAATTTCAAGAAATGACTTTCCTGTTCTTGTTAGGTATTTTAAAGCTTTCTGGTGATTAATGAGAATATTACGTGGTCATGCAACTGAAATGATGAACATTATTAATGTCCATCAAACCTTTGCACCCTGGGTGACCTTCTGGCTTGTCCAGATCTAGGGTCGGCTCTGATACCTAAGCAATATAATAATTAATGTAAGAACTTTGTCCCCATTTTTGGCACCTTAAGTGCTTAATAATCTCCTAATCTGTAATATTTGGACAAAGTTATACTTATTTGCGGATGTGGGACACCCTGGAAAACCGATAATATATCCCTGGAAAATTCATGGAATTTCTTAATGGCTGGATAATGGACACCCTGAAGTATATTGGTCGAACAGTGTTGCATTTAACATGAGCTGTTGAGCACAAAGCCTGCCTTCATAGGAAACAAATTGCCTCCACCATCCTCCTTTGCCAGCCACCTCTTAAATTCCAAGCACAATGGCAACATAACCGAAATGAGTCGAACACCAGAGAAACTGGCCATTGTTTATATATATCTTGTAAGTGATTGAAATCACATATTTTTCTGCTCACCAAGGCTTTCTTACTAACTTAAATGCCTTCCTGCATAACTATCCCCTCATCTCCCTTTCAGAAAGGGATTTTCGTCAACCTTTCACCACCTCCTCTCCTTACCATCTCCATCCAAATCTGTATCTAACATTTCAGAAAACTGTTTTAATAATATATTTGAAAAATATATTCAGGTGGTAAAATATATAATACAATGTGATAACAAAATATATTATATAATGTGATAAAATATGTTGTCATAAAACCAAGGATTGTTAAATTATTTTCAGCCCATTTATAATTAAAAGCTATCATTAATGCTTCTTGTTCTAATGTATCTCAGAGATGCTGCCAGTAATGAGGTTTCACATGAACTGCTTGTATTTAAATTATCAATTTTTCCAACTATTTTGTCATGCTTTTATTTATGGCAGACTGGATTATGATATTTTGGCTTGAAGTAACTTCTTTGAAATAAATTACTTCTCTCTTTAACTTCAAAAATTGCCCATAAAAATTACATGTATTGGCAAGTAAATTGATAGTTGCTGTAAATTATTTGAAGTGCTAGGAGTATGACCTCACTTATGTATTTGTATATTGCAGGCATTACTGTATGTAAAATGTAATCTTACTGTCTCAGAAATAAAGTAGTCATGAAATACATAATTACCAGACTATAAACAATAATGACCTTGGAATAAATAGACAATGTATATGGTAAAGATTCTTAATGATAATAATTTATTTAATGTGTTACCAATGACTGATGGAACTGTAAGTAATTCAACTACCTTCAAACAAAAATTGAGAAATTTACTTATTGATAACACTCTTTATTCTGAATTCTTGCAATTTTTTAGTGGATGATATTCCAATTTATTTGTTAGCCTAATGTTGTGAGTTAATCTGATGTATTTCCTCATATTTTTGTTTGTATTATTTATATTTTTCTGCATGTGTATCCTAATGTAAAATGACTAGTCCCATAAAAGTTCTAAATCTTTTGGAATGAATTAAGTATTGTTATTACTATTATCGTATCACCTACAAGAAAATCCCAATTTTCACGCAAATGTATTTTATATTATGTTGATACTGCTTAGTGCCGCTAATGGAAAAGTAAAGGATCATTTTTTATTTTTTTCAATTTTTAGATTTTTGATTGCGTAGTTAGTAAATAGTTCTCATGATTTTAATTTATCCTCCTGCAACATTAACAGCTGAATCCATCACAAGCAAGCATTATAAGATTATGAAGAAGCAAACTTGGTTTGTATTTGCCTACTAACAGTGCATTAACAGATGTGTCATATGGTGTCTAACAAGCATAAATAAATGTCATGTGTTTCTCATGAGTATATTGTGTTTTAGGAAAAATCTGATCAAGGAAAGGCATGGCATATGCATTGAAGTAGTATCTTCCAATGATGTAGATTATCATCGCTTTAAAGGTTTGGTGAATGTTAATGTTCAGCCATTTGAAACTGCAAAACTGACCCTGGAAGTTGTTAACCTTGGGCCTGGAGGTAATGATTTCTGTAAAAAGGCATGCCATCATTACTTGATAATTTGCCCTTTTTAACTTAGAGTGAATGCATTTTTCACACCCGAATTCTCTATGTTTTGAATGATGGGTTAATTTTGTCATTCATACATATCTTTCTGGAATGTTTTTCCTATACTTTTCCCTGAATTTAAATTTTAAAGTTTAAATACTGGTAAGTTCTGAATTCCAGATTTTTCCTTTACTTTATGCTTGATCTCATCGGAAATGCAAATGTTATGTAGGATCCAATGTATTCTTTAACTTCCACTATTTGATTCACTCTATAATATATTTCACTTTTTCTCATAATTAAATATCTAAAAATAGTAACATTTGGCAACTTTGAATTAATACTATGATCTTATATGCACTATGCTTAAATTAAAAATGCAAGGTGTTTGGCTATTTTAAACAGTTATTCCTTATATCATGATATTCTTTATCATTGCTTGGAAAGAAGTTAAACAAAAGTTTTTATTTGAATAACCTGCAAAATATTTTAATAAAAATTTGGTAGAATATACTAATGAATTTATTTTAGGAAAAAATTAATAATATATATTTTTGATTGATTTTTAGATTTTTAATTAAAACCTATCTAATAATATAATTCTGTTATTGAAATTGTTCATCATTGCAATAATTTTAAGCTCACTGAGTAAAGTAGCTGGTAGAAAATTTGTTGTTATTGGACCTATTTTTTATTCTGATTTGTTTTGTAAGTGATATTTTTACTGTTTCCAGTTTAAATAGTTAATCCATTTATATCTTTATTAGTTTGCAGTATTAAAATCTAAATTCACATTAATTAGAAATCATTACAGTAAGAGAATTCTTCCTTGAAATTCAGTCTGAGTTATTACTCAGCTTAATTTCTTACTTTCTCTAACAAGAACAGGGTTTTACAAAACTTTATATGAAGTTCTTCTATTTAATTACGCTTAATATTTTTTCCACACATCTATGATGAGCAGCTGAGATGCCCTTTTTTTTTTTAATCTTATGTATTTCCGATGTTTTGATAAAAGTACTTGCTTAAAATATATTTTCTTATTTTTCATGTTAAAATTTAATTTAATTCTGGTCACTTTGCTGTACCCACTGCTTTGCTTTAGCATTGTTTATACTAGATGTAGATAAATATTTGTTTAGAGTTTCAGGTGATAATTAGTGCAAACAAAATGCTTGAATGCTATGAAAGAATCGCTGTTGATTTCTATTGTGTTATTATCTTGTATGTGCTAATATATTTACATTTACATTAAAACTCTGCTAGCCACCAGTGGCACATGTCAGGGGGTGTAATAACACTGATAATCCTGTCACACCCTAACTACTATTAGCTTCTCTAATACTTGGCGTGAAAACGACCAGAAACAACTATCTGTCCTGGCAATCACTTCCCTGAATCTCTTCTTATTTTTCTCTCAGAGCTTGCGCACATTGCTAACTGGAATAACAATATCAGATATCTTCTTGATAAGTTCTGTAGTGATAAATTTTTTGAAAAGCTTACGTCAGTAATTAATTCTTCTATCCTTGAACGAAGCCCACCCAAGGGACTCTATCATAGCCGCAACACTACTGTAGAATCTAAAATCTCTCCTCACAAACCTACCTGCTATATGTTGAACTTTATTAAGATCCGGGACTTATCCTAGTTTGTGAGGACCCCTAATTGCTCAGCAATACTGGAGGAGAGGTCGAATCAGGGGAAAGTATGCTATTTTCTGTACTCTCGATAAACCTCAGAATCCTACTGGCTAGCCTTTACATTCGCCTTTCCTACTATGCTTTGAATATGCTCTTTGAAGGAAAAACTACTTCTGAGCATAACTCATAGGTATTTGAGATGTCTCATGAACTCCAAAGGATGTATAATTTGATACAGTGTGTGGGTAATAATAGAATGCAAAAAAGACATAGCTGCATACTTCTTCACGTTCAAGTCGAGCTGCTAATCACTGCACCAACCTGAAATAACATTTAGATTGTTCTGTAAACAAACAGTATAATCCTGTGATAAGACTTCTCTGTAAATAACAGTATCATTGGCGAATAACCTAACCCTAGTTACCACTCAACTTTATTCACTAATCATTAATATTAAACTAGTTTTGCAGCTCATTGCTTTGGTGTACACACTTTCTGTATAACTTCTCATTCCTTTTAAAAGTACTGAATACCGTCAAAGGTGGTTGTTTGATCTCCAGGTAACACTGAGTTTTCCATCATTAGAATCAGAGGTTTCCCATTGAAAAATGGTGAAAAATAATGTTCCCCGTTTCAGGTTTAAAATCTTTCAGGTCAAATGTGGTTCTAGCTGTTAGCATTGAACAACAGTAAGACTTAAATTCATTGCTGCAACTTTAAACAGAGATTGCTGTGTGTAGCGATAAGTAAGAACTTGAGTTAAAAGTCTTAAAATACAAATATACCTAAGACCAGGAATGGAAGCATATCAAACATATTGGGGTATGGCCCAAGTATAGGCTTTGATAATTTTTGGCTCATTAGCAGTTTTAATTTCTTTCTTTAAGGTTCTTTCTGGCCTTTATCAGCAGTGTATACAAGGATGTCATAAGATTTTTCTTGGATTTTTTGCTTCAGGAGTCTAAAAAAATAGATGAAAAATAATCTATGTAATCAATCACCATATAAACATTTTACTCTTTAAGGATGCTTATGTCTGATGTGTGATATTGTAGTTATGATTTCATCAATTTTTGAACTTTGCTAATATCATCAAATTATGTAGTGGTCACTAATTAGTACATTCATCACCTGTATTATGCTGTATGGAAAGATAAGTTAGTACTTATGAGTAGTAATTGATTAGCAGTTGTTACATTTGAGATTTAATTGTTTATGCGTTGGCCATAAGATTTTATTTTGCATACATTTTGTTGACTCATTCATATTTACGTTAATGTTGACAGTGGGAGGTGATGGGGGTGGAGGACCTGCAAATCAAAAGCGTCGCATTGGTCTCGGAGGAAGTGGCGAAAGAGGAACTATAATGCTTCACAAAGTGTTCTCTCTCATTGAGGGTCCAGTTTTGAAGGATGCCAAGGAGGTCACCATGAGAAATGCAAAAGTGGAAATAGCTCAAAGTAAATATAACTCTAACCAGCCTTCTAAAATCATACCTGCTACCTTACGATCAGTAATGACGTCTTCGTCACAAATTTTGCCACTTCAAGAATTTTGTTAGTAATCAAAATTTGAATTAAAATATCTCATTCTTATCTCCTTCGTTGTTTTATTGCAGACAGCTTATATCCTGTGTATGTTGAAATTATGGGAATGGATGTCTCTGTGTACCACTTTCCTATAATATTTGTGCTAGAACATATAGATTCAACAAAACTTTTCTACATTATCCGAGAACTGGTGAGTTTTGAATAAGGATAATTACTTCAAGGTGTGCAGCATTTTACCCCTCTTGAGGCGTCAACATTTATGACTTTTCTTAAACTTCTTGACTGCATAATGTGCATTCACCTAATGAAAGTTGTGGAAAATAAGCTAATGATAAGATAAAGTCAATATTTTCATATTAATTAAATTCTTTTGCTCCATGAGTGTAATTTTTTAAGAATACAATGATTTCAGGGAAAACTTGTTCTGAATGTACTCTTCTTAATTTTGATTTGTCTTATCTTATATATTGCATTCATTTTATTATTCTGCACTATTTTATTACATAATTTTGAAAGTCAACTCTCTACCTTGCAGGTTGTTAATGTTTCTACAGGAGAGAGCTTTGTTCAGCCTGGCATGGTTGAAGAAAGTCCCTTTAAAGGATTTGAGTGGTCTTTTGTTGCTGGAACTCATGAAGCCTTTTATGAGGATGGGTAACTATTATTTCTTTCACTACAAGATTTTTTTACTACTATTCTGTCAACCAGCTTTTACCAGCTGAGGTGGTGGAGTTGTTAGCATACTAGCTCTCCAACCCCAAAGTCCCAGGTTCAAGTCCCGACTAGTTGAATTTTTCTGTTTAGGGAATGGTTGTTTGTGAATATTTTGTTTTCCACAGTGATGATTTAATATGGGGATCTGAAAAATATTAGGTTAAATAGGGACATTGACTCATATACTCTTAATACGGCAATGTATTTTTACTCTCATCTTTCATAAATACAAGTTTTCAAATGATAGTTGGCAAAATACTGGACTTTTATATGATTTTATGTTCAAATATTTTTCGTTTAAAATTTTTAATCATTTGAAAATTTATAATCATCTTTAAGGAAAGCTTATACGAGCTTTCTAAGGTGGCCAAAACCTTTCTCTATTTTAAAATTGAGGGGTTACCAATGTGGTGATTCAAAAGGGAATAAGTTAATGCTGTAGGATCTGATTATGTTTTGAGACATGGGCTTATTTATTGAAGAACAACATCATTGTGGAATAATTATCAAGATATTCTCTATTGTGATGTCTCATAATTGTAAATAGTAGATTTGATGTATATTACAGAGATTAGTGTTGGTAAATGTTTCGGTTGATTGTGGATTCAAGAATGTAAATTGATTTATATCATTGTTGATATAGAATTAGAAATAATTATGCATTAAACAAATTATGCATATCACCAAATACATCTTTGTATTATTTGTGTTTATCTTTCTCAGCCATCTAAAGTAGTCATTAACCAAATGCATGTCAATCTCAAGTTTGATAAAAAATCATATTAGTCATTTTGTCTTATCTGCCTTACATTTTTGTACTGTCCCTTCATGATATTTCTTGTCCATTTTGATTGCAATATGAACTCGCTCATTCCTTTTGTGTTTTTCTTTCATACAGGAGAACCATTAGAAGGATAGATGAGTACAGAATTCCTGCAGAGTTGATTCCAATATTTCAGTCTAATTTGAAGTACTATGAAGTTATGCTTCCAAATGCCAGGGAAACATTGGATTACTTTATGTAAGTGAATGCTCTTATTCTGAAAAATTGTAAGAACTGTTCAAGATGAGAATCTATTTTCTTTGAGTTTACATGTATAGCTTTATGAAACTATCATTGCCATGGGGATTGTTAAGTTCTTCACAATTATTTCACTTGCGGTTGCAATACATTTTTATCCTCTTAATAGCTATAGCGTTTTGATGTTTTTTTTATTTGTTCCATGTTACAAATTTATTTTAGTAGTAGTAGTATTGTTAAAAGTGCTTCAACTGCTTAGGTTATTTCGCATGTAGGCACCCACTGGGAATCGAACCCGGGACCGCTTTCACCGAAGTCGAATGCATTGCCCACTTGGCTATCCGGGAGCCCTAGATTTATTTTAATTGTGAAATAAAATGTGAAAGATAATATCATACATTTGTGTAAAATAAGATGTGAAACATGAACAATTCTGCCCTCAATACCTATGTGATAGTAATGTCATGTTATCTTTTAAGGGGACTCATTGAGGAAGGAGCAAGTCGAACCAATTATAATAGTTATTTCCACATGCTCCTATATCATCAAGAGTATGGTGAACAACTTCTAATTGAAAAATTCAACATGACTGGAGTCAGATTAGAGATCACAGAATATGGTTATATTGAGCTTGAAGTGAGTAGATTTGTTCACATATTTGCTCATAAATATAGCACTACAGCTTATATTTCTTACCCATTCCAAAATCCATTGATAATTCTTTCATTGTTAATGCTGTTGATTTTAAATTTTTTCTTGGCCCAAGACTAATCGCCTTCTTTATGCTTATGTATTTTAAGTTTTTCCGTCTTGTAGTTTACTTTTGCAAAAGTTCATCTTCTTAAGCAGAAAATGCTGTACAAGTAATGGTTTGCTACAGATATAATAACAGAAGAATACATATACAAATCTACTGTAAAGTTTCAGTGATTTGATGCTAGATACCTTGCTAAGGCATGATTTCTTAAACATAACAGCCATGGCAGCTTTGCATTGTTGTAACACACATATTTGAACTTCCTGCATGTGAATACAATTAATCTTCATTTGTAAGTTCTTCATCTGTAAGTCATATAAACTGAAGAATAATACTGTAGATGAAACATAAATCAAATTAAGGATATTTTGAATCCTGTTTAGATAGTATAAATGTCAACTTAATTACCAATGGTTTTCTCAATTGTGTATCAGAATTTGCATGTGATATATTTGAAATTTTTCCAAAATAGTAAATTTCACTTCCCTAAACATTCCATTTCCAGGTACCAGGATTAGAGGAAAAGAGACCTTCTGTTTTAGAGGAAGACCTTGTATATTTTAGGTTACGATTAGGAGATCTGCCCAATCAGGTTGATCCAATGCAATATGAAGCCAGAGTGTGCAGGGTTAACCAGAAGACAATATGGGTTGAGGCTGGGAATGGGTAAGGTCTTCTAGGGGTTGTTTTCCATGAATGACCTCAAGCATCCAATGTCAAGTCTTAAGTGTCTGCCTTTTCTGTGATTTGATCGCAAAACTACCAAATTTAAGTGGAATATTTATAGTAGTGTCAAAATTAAATCCTAACAAATTACATAATTTTCCAAAAAGTTACCTGAACTGTTGCAACAGCTCTTCATTCATTTATTGAATTGGGAAAATGAATGAAAAATGAAAAAATGAAAAATGAAATGATGAAAAATGTTAAACTTACACTTCAACATTTGACGTGGATGAATTCCAAATATTTTTTTAAAACCTTAATTTTATAAGTGAAGATTCAACCTGGATTGCTGTTCCTCATACTCAAATGGTGTGTTATGTATCTCATTGTCAGAGCATTTTTTCCCTTTGTGAGAATTACAATGTTAAGATGAATATATGTGAGTACTTTAACCTACACAAATGAAAGCTATTCATAAATTTTTCATGGAAATGAAATTGCTCAACAATTATAGTGTCCTTTAGTTTTATGATTTACTGCCCAAGGTTGTAAACTGTAATTAATTTAATGTATTTTGGATCTCTGATCATCTGGTTTCTAATGATATAAAATCTCTTTATTATAGCCTCCATAACTTGATATTTCCTGGTAATACTTTTGATGTTCGTTTTGGCTTGAATCGTTTTTCACTGATGATAATGCATCGTGCAGTTGATGGAATGGTAGAGAGAGATCTACTTGACTATGTTTTTCCTGAAGAGGAAATAGTTTCTGGTTCTACTTTGAGAAATGTACCCAAGCTGAAGTAAGTTATGCATTAATTATAGTATTAACCATAACCCTACAGTAAAGCGTTTTCAGCAATTTTTAGTTATAAATCTGTGTAATAAGTTAGCAGAAAGAAAAATTCTTTGTTATATACTTTTGTTTAATGATGATTCAAAGTTAAAAAGACTTCTCATTATATTTACATGAGAAATATTTTTTTCGTAATACTTCCACATGCATTCAGGCTAGTGGTAAAAGTCTATTTTTCAAACTGCAATATGTTTATCTTTCTAATGGGAAAAAGATATAATTGTTCCTCTCATAATATTTAATACTTATCATATTATTTTGTACTATTTTAGTGAGGATTATTTATCAGCCATACCATTAAGAAAATTGTATATATTGCTCCTTGATTTTAAGGCATTTTAAAATAACCAGAAGGGCATCTATTTGAGTTAAAAACCATGTATACATAGCTAAAAAAAACTTTGTTATCCTCAGGTTTTTCAATAAGAACGTTGAAGAAAATCCAGAACAGAAACAGGCTGTGATAAACATTTTAACTGGCTCTTCTATGCCAGCACCTTATATTGTATTTGGCCCTCCAGGAACTGGAAAGACAGTTACACTTGTGGAGGCCATACTCCAGGTAGGATATGTTTGTATGATCTCTTCATAATGCAGTATTTGGTAGGTTCCAAAAGTAAAACTTTCTGTGGCCACTAAGGGGTAATTGAGGGCTTTTCTATTAATATCAACAATTGAGAACAAATCTTGCAAAGAACTACCACTGAGAGCCCTAACCTCCATTGGTTGATATTTCAGCATATGTCAGTGACATACACAGGCATTGGTTAGTTTGCTTGCAATTTATGGCTTTTTGGAGCTTTTCTCGAAACTCTAATCTTCATTTGATTATTTGTTAAATGCATAGTTTTTTGTACATTTAAGGTGGTAAATTTCATAAGGAAACTTGAACAAAGTTAATCTTATAATCACATCATAATACTCATCATCTGGAGGATTTACTGCAGAATTTTATTAATTTTATGTATATATTATATTCAGTTAAGCTTCATGTTACTCATATTATTTATTTTAATTTATGGTTTTTCAAGATAAAGATCATTAATCGATTTAATATCATTTCAGGTAGCTACTTTCTGCACAGATGCAAATTTGCTTGTCTGTGCTCCATCCAATGCAGCTTGTGATCTCCTTGCTGGGATGATTTATGCACATTACAAAAATATCCTAAGGCTTCATTCTAAATCAAGGGATATGTAAGTAAGACATCTTTTTGATGTTAATGTATTTTATATAGTACTTTTTTCATATTTTGAAATTATATGAATAAATGACTGTGCTTGAATGAAGTTTGTTTAATTAATATTAGATTTAGTATTGTCAGAATGTATGAGATGCACTGTTAACCTTCTGATTCTTGGCCAAAAGAGTAAAATAATTAGCTTAAAAATAAGTCCTCTAAGAAATTTCTATACTTTGTGGCTTAATTTTTGCTATTAGTTTTGACACACTCAAGGAAGGCTGTTATATTTTTTCCTCCATGAGCACTGATATCAATTACGATGATAAAGGCATGGTCATGCAAAGATGTTTTATCTCCTGAGGCAAGATGTAAAGTGGTTCTTTTTATTTCATTCTTTAATAAGCTTTTGTTAATTTAGCCAAAATCACTAAAATAAGGGTGAGCAAATTTATCAATTTTTATATGCAAAACATTTAACACCAAGAATATGAATACCTTAAGATCTACTTCGGCTCCCCATTTAACAGGATTCTGAGGCAGCCCCACCATCTGACTTGCTTTGTGTACAGTAACACTATGTCGTTATAGTTTGCTCTGTATATTTGTTTCTCAAGGTGTAAATGTATTGTGCATTTCAGTGTACCACACTTATTTTCTGATTTTTCCTGAAGGACAAATGCCCAAAGACATTAGGTTACCAATAAGCGCTTCAGATACCCACTCAGTAAATGAAAAGTGTTTGTTGCCAATATGCTTTTGCACTTATATCCTGTGATTACATGATTGATGGTTGGATAATATTCTTCACCTCACTTTACCTCAGGGCAACGGTGGCAAACTTATGGCACATGTACTCGTAGTGGCATGTGAGAGAATCTTTTTGGCATACCATAGCATATAACTCTGTCTGCACTCTCCTTATCATGTATTTTTGACATAAAAATGAAGCTCTATGGTAAATAAATGTGAATTCTGTTCATAAGTAATGGTAATTTATGATAATTTATGTCAATATTAACATTTGAATTCCATCATTGCCATAATAATATTCTATTAATAATATCAGCATCTCACTCTATGGTTTAGTACCACATTGCATGTCCTTAATATTTATAAAATAATTTTGTTGCAAAAGGTTGTCCATCCCAGTCATAGAGTTTATTCATGATCATGCTTATACACCACCTATTCTTTCATAACTTTTCTTCAATCTGAATGAAAACATAGAACTAAAACTGAAATTAAAATGCACTTGGGAAGTTTGGATATTAAACCTATATCCATCACACCATCCACAGTGAAGTTTTTTATTTCAGGCTGAAACAACTATTTTCTCACAAGAGAACGAATCGTCAAATTTTCCCTATCTTGCTATGGGAAATGAGATATCTAATAGTGAATTTCTCAAGATACAAACTATGGGTTATAAAGACCCAGTAAATAAATCAAATTATAAAAATTGGCAGCTATTGATACTTCTGTATTTTATTTAAAGACTGATAATTTAAGAACTGAATTTCATTCTCATATGTAGGTAACTGTAAATCCATTGTAATTTTTCTGTACTGATTGCCTGAACTCATCTCCTGTATTTTCAGGGGAAGCATCCCTGAGTCCTTGCATCCATGCAGTAATATTGAGGACAATGAAATAGTATTCCCTACAGATTATGAATTGAAGAAGTACCGTATCATCTGTTGCACACTTATAGCAGCTGGAAAGTAAGTACTTTGCAATATATTTGATGTTGAGTATTTGTGTCCATAATTCCCATCATGATTATTTAAATACCATTTTCCCAGCCCATAAGATGCACATTTTTCCCTGCAAATATTTAATCTAAAATAGGCCTGCATTTTATGGGTAGACAGTGAGCATTTTCTTCTGACGTCTGGAATAGCCATACAATAGTAACTGTAAACAATGTTTCGCTTTGACTCGCAGGTTTTATCTTTTAATGACTGTAGAAACCTTTCTTGCAATGTTACACTTTTGTTTCATTCCTCCATAAATTGACGCTCTTTTAATGAAAATCATCTCTTTGTTTCACTTGTAAGCTGCTTGCATTCCTGTGTGAATCTTAGCTTCATTCGCCTGAGAAACCATGATACATGTTATAAATCAGCTGGTTTTGGCACATTAATAAAATGGAATGCATTAAATTGTGGTTATCAAACCACTATCATTGATAAGCTTCCTAAAGAAGGGGAGGAAATTATTAATCAAAACTAATCTTTTCTCAATTTAATCTTCCATCATCCATTCTCAGACATATTATAGACTTAATTTGGTTGATAAACCTTTCCTCAAAATTAACAATGTATTTTCTGAAGAAAGTCTTGGACCTGCCTTTTACTATCCAAATTCTCCCTTCACTCTTGAATAATCAACAAGGTCAATGCCTAACGAAAGGGTTTTGGATGGTTTTGCCTGAAAAGTCATGCGGCTAGGAATATTCCTTAGGAGAAGTTGACATGAAAAGTCTGACAGGATTAGGACTGGTACTCTGTCTTCCTATATCATGCTAAATCCTCTGACCTTCAAGTTATCTTCCCCGAACTTTTATCCATAATGTTTGAGAGGCTTTGTAGGCCCTTGTCTCCAGAGCTTCCATAATGGCATAGATAAATGTTCTGGCAGGATTGCTCAATCATCAAAGAATTCTTCCAGAAAGAAGACCTGGGTTCCAATCTATTCCTCTCAAACTTTTTTCCTGTAAGTTTCTCCTCAGGAACTTAAAGATTAATTTGACCTCTGAAAAAGTTCAGGTATTTATTAGTTAAAGTCTGAGGATTATGATGCAGTATACATCAGACAAACAGGCTGCAATTTTTCCACCCTTGCCATCATCACATAATATCCTTCGTGAATGACACATTCTCTTCCCATTTTGCTAAATACATTTACTTGAGAATTATTCTCCATCCTTTGAACCTGTTATCCTCCACAACCTTAGGGAAGGCTAGAAAATAACTTTTCTTGAAATGAGTCAAATACTCATCAACCAACTCTCTAGAAAAAAGATGTTAATGAATAACTACCCAGTGCCAATTCCCCCTCCTCTTATGCACCCTTCCTCTCTTGTCCTCAGCTTTAGAATCTGTCCCTAACCCACTGTGTTCTTCTTTCTCCCTCCCTGATATATATGTATATGTATGCCGACCCCATACCATATGGGAAAAGGTAATGAAGAAGAAGATATATATACACACATACACCCTTTACCCGCTCCTTTTCTTTGATATATATATGTCCACTGTTTCTTGCTCATGTATTCAAGGATGGCTGAATGTGTCATTGCCGGTCATTTTCTGTTTTTTAAACTAAATTGTGAAATGTACCTGTTTTTACTTTGTTTTCATGTGGAAAAATTAAAATAATTGCCATAATGACTGAGTTCATAGACTTATATGAATTATTGTAGTAACATTACACGTGAATTCTTTGTTTATTTTAAGATGTATCACATCTTGATGGATAACTATTTTATTTCGGATAACTATTTTATTTCGTTCATCAGACTTACCATGGGCCATCTACCCAAGCAGCACATCACTCATGTGTTTATTGATGAGTGTGGTCAGGCAGTTGAGCCTGAGGCAGTGTCAGCAGTTGCTGGTCTTCTAGGATCCAGAGTAGCTTCTTTACCTGCAGATAGTGGAGTTACAGTCAATGGCACTGACAATGATCAAGGTGATAGTAACTGCAAAGGTTTGTTGGTGTTGGGAGGAGATCCATTGCAGTTAGGACCTGTGTGCCCTGGTGGAGAGATTGGACTAGGTGATTATTCTTTCAAATGTTACTGTAATCAGCAATTTGTAAGAAAAACTATGGTATACTTTTAATCTTAATTTTCTTTTTTCTCTCTTAAAAATGCATTGCAGAAAATTTCTACTGCATCATTGGGCCTTAAATATTATTATTTTGCATTTTAAAATCACTTTCCATCCATAAATCCATCCATCCATATCTAAATCCATAAATCTAAATTACATTTTTTAAATGCAGTGTAGAATGTATTTATGTAAATGAATTTTTATCTTATTGACTCATTAGTGAACAAAGTTTCATAATTTTTTAATGGAAATTCTTCAATGTTCGACTAACTCAACTAATATATAAATGGTTATCTTTGCCTATAAACTCGTGGATTTTTTTTATTTTGTGTGATTTTTTGTGAAAATGAAACTTTAACTTTATAGTATTTAAATCTCACTTGGAGGCTGTGACTCTTGTTGGACATTTAAATCTTATCCTTTAGGAGTCTTTTATTTTTTAAACATATCTGTTTCTTTATGGAATATATTGATTAAATAAAAACTCAAAAGTGATAAGAAATATTTCTGGGTTTATATTTAATGCCGTTGCAATATTGAAGGAATTTAAATTAATGTATTCTATAATGTTAAAAAAGTTTCATATTTATAGTATATATTTGTATATATGGGACAAATTTATAACATTTAAAATTTACAGTGTAAATACAAAGAGTGATATGCTTTGAAACATCGGTACACCCAAAATCCCATGTTGCACTTACATTACCATATTTTCTGGTAAATAACATGCACCTAGTAGATATCACGCATTTTTAAAAATCTCTTCACTGTGATAATGTATAGATAACACACAATTCAATAATTTCTTCTGTGATAAATGCATTGATAACACGCATTTCAAAATTGTTATTATGTTGACGAAAATGCTTTTTCACTACTGTAATATTTATGATATTTACTCTTGTGTTTCTAATGGAATTCTTTGATTACATTAACATTTACAATATGTTGGTTGAAATAAAATTGTCTTAGTACTAAGTGAGTGTATATTCTGCAACTTCCGTGATATATGACGTGTGTTGTTTAGTCATTTGTTTCCGAGTTCATTATTCAAGATATTCAATGAAACGAGATTTTCCATATCACTCTCTATTATTTTTATCATTTTTCTATATTTTTTGTATAGATAACATGCGGGTTATCTACCAGAAAATACGGTACTTGGCAATGTTATGTCCTATAAAGCACTTATGTGGCATCTTTTCTTTATCCTCATTTCCATCCAATTCTCATTAGTCTTAGCCACATGAATGGTTTTCGATAAAGTAGGCAATTTTCTTCCTCTTGAGCAACTCTGCAACAAGTTCATCCCTCCAGCCTTGTCTAAGAGTTTCTGATAAAGGATAACCTAAACTCATGTAGCCAGATTCTTACAAAATCATCATCATTGGTTTTCTGCCAAATGGCAGGTCCTTGGCGTAAAAGGAATGATTTATCCATGCATCCAGCTAGGCCCAGTGAATGAAAAATGATGTTTTTGCCCTCTACCAAGTCTTTCTGCTAATGAAAGGACCTCGGCCATTCTGTCTGACTAATCTATGTAACCTATTCACCTGTTGTAATCTTCAACCTTGATTGGCACTATGGAGTTATCAGTATGTCACAATAGGTCTTCAGTAATGGAACAAGCAGCTTTGCTCATTTATAAAGGTAACTTTTGTCTTTGCACTTGATACAAATCTAAATTACATTTTGAAAATTTTAGCAAAATTTAGATTTGTATCTCCTTTTCTGTTGTCTTCTGCCCAGAATCCATAATATATGGGGAAACTGTTGAAAATAAAATAAATTAGAGAATCATTTTTTATGAGAGTCCATAAGGTATGTGTGCCAAAAGGACAAACTATAGATCAAAATTTTTATTGGGGTGTTTGTGAAACACTTGGTAAAATGGTGGCGCATTTTCAATCAGGCATTGCATTCCCTTAGATGCAACATCCCAACAATTCTCCATCTCTCATGGAAGTATCTGTCAATGGTTTTTTCATTAGAAAAATCATTAATTTTCCTTAAGATCCCTAACATATGGAACTCAGTGCATGTTACGCAGCTCAAAAATCACTGGAAATGACACCATTTTGGTACTTAAGACAATACTCAGTAGTACCTATGAATGTAAATTATTTCACTAGGCCTATGTACAAACTTTGGAATACTCAGTATGTTGTCATTAAGTTGCCCAAGAAAAATAAAGATGAGAATAATTTTGATTTGTACTAGGAAAAAATTCATCTTTGTAATATAATTTTTCCCATCGAATTTCTAACAGCCATGGTACATTTCCCCCCTCAAATCCCTTAACTTTATTGATTCTTTTGGCCATTAACTGCAGTTTATTATGTTTTATCCATTTTCTCCTTAAAAGTGTTACTCCAACTCCAAGGGATACATGTGTTTCTCACTTTCAAAGGTTGAATTTGAGTTATTTTAATCTCAAAGACTACAGTTAGATCATGATTCTTTCAAAGTATATTTCCAAATATAGAAAATAAATTTGTTTGGAGTACTTTTTGTTCTGAAACTTCTTGTGGAGCAACTTTTGTAAGAATATAAGTGGAATGATTTATTATGTGGAATGATAGCATGAAGCTCTCATTTGATCATGATGAATAATTTATTTTGAACAGGTCTTTCTCTACTTGAGCGTCTCATGACTAAATGCTCTCTGTATCAAAGGCAAGATGAATCTTACAATGCCAGGTTCATCACCAAACTTGTTCGTAACTTTAGGTCTCACCCTGATATTTTGATCCTTCCGAACAAACTGTTTTATGAGGATGAACTTGAGGTAAGCAATTTCATCACATTCTTGAAATATTCCAAATTTAATATGTTGCATTTCTTAATTAAAGACTTAATATAAGTGTGTGACTCAGAAAGTTTCACTTTTCTCTAAAAAAATTTTATGGAAAAGTTTTCAAGTGTACCTTACTCTTTTAGTTCACCATTGCATCATTGATTTTTTGTTTTTATGCATGTTGTCAGTATATTTTATTCAAATTCAATCTACATAATGGTTAAGGGCACCAGTTCTGCTTTGAATAACATTCATATACACATTTAGAAAAAAGGCGTTTCATGGGTGGCCAGGGTTAAATATATCTGTTCATAGGAACAAGTACCATCCCTTTGATTTTTGTGATTCCATTTATTTTCAGGCACATTCTGACCGAGTACTTAGGGATCCTCTCTGCCTTAAAACGTTTCCTGTGCATTTCCATTGTGTTCTAGGCAAGGAGGAAAGGGAAGGTGCTTCTCCAAGGTTTGAATTTCAGTTTGTTTTAAAAAGTATAAGTTGGAAAAGAAACAGATTTTCTCAAAATTCTGCTGTTGAATATGCTTTTCAAATGGTTAGGAGCCATATCATTTAGAATACCTTTAATCAGAAATTCACATAGTTTTGAAAAATATTCTGCAGGGTTTACTTTGTTTGCAAAAATTAATAAATACTGACAATCATCCATTAACAACAAAATTACAGTTTTATAAACAACTCACTCTTAATGTAAAGTTCTCATTTTTCTTCATAAAAACTTTTTGGAAGTCTTAATATCAGAAATGATCTTTGTACTGTGGAATACACTTTATGATCTACATTTAACTTGAAAAATAGGCTAAATGCTTTTCTTCTGAAAGAGGAAGGGCCAATACATTCCCATGTTTATTTTCATCGATAAATTTTGTGATGACATTTCAAATACAAGAGATTACATAATTTTTTGGTAATTTCTCTAACAAAATGGCAATTTAAGAATATATCATTTATGTGTGCTCGAATTATTACAAATTATGTCGCCATAAAGTCCTTGGCTGATTAGTTTACCTTTTTCATTTAATTATAGCTAGAATACTTAAATATATTCTTGAATATTGAAATATTTATGGCTCAAAAACAGTCTTAGATTGATAGTCTTGGTTTCACTTTGGATTGTTTTGTAGTTTGACAAATCTTATCTATATTATAAATATATATATATATCAATGATTTAAGTTAATTTATAGTTATTTATCAATTTTCAGAGAGAATATGCATGCTTCATTGTAATTTTTCTAAGCTACAAGCAATAGAAATTTGTTTTGTGTTATTTATTCATGGAGTGTTTCCTTTACTTTCAGTTACTTCAACGTTAAAGAATTGGAAGTAGTTGTTGGACATCTAAACCTCTTACTTAACCCTAAAAATGGGATGAATGTTGATCAAAGTGAGATTGGTGTATTGACTCCATATACACGGCAGGTAATGTTAAAAAAGTCTAATTTTGGAACTTAGGTCTTCTTACATTTTAACTTAAGGCTTGCAGTATTTACCTACTAATGAGACATTTTTTTCACAAAAATATGAAATTAAAAAAGCTTGACACATCTTATTGACTTGGTACTCAGAAATATTTAACCATAAAATATTATGTTATTTTATTTACTGTGATATTTTTGAAGGAATTTTCTGATATCTGATTCATCTCTTTGTGTCACTAAATGGTTGCCTGCTTTATCTACTTTTTGGTCAGTAGTGATGTCCATTGTTTTTGATGTGCATTGTCCATTGTTTATAAATGCCCATTATATTGGGGCATTATACATTATATTCATTTTCCCAGATTTTATTTTCCTCTTAATTATTATTCTTGTACTGCTATTCTATATCCAATTCAAGGACACAATTCTTTCTGATAATATAATGAATAGATAGTATTATTTCTTCACTATTTCATTCAAGTGTTGCTCCTCCTTGTATTTCTGTTTAACCTATCTAAATGTTAACCATTTTGCCTTGACAACATTTTCAACAGAAAAATTTGCAGCAGCTTATACTCCTTGATGTCATTTATGAATTTTTTTCTCATCTCTTACTTTCTTATAATATATGTATGCTACAGGTGTATAAACTGAAACAAGCATTTCAAAAGAAAGGCTGGACTGATGTAGAAGTTGGCTCCACTGAAGTGTATCAAGGCAGAGAAAAGAGGGTGATGATCATATCAACTGTCCGCTCTGAAAAAAATCTACTCCACATCGATTCAATGTTTAAGCTTGGATTCTTGTCTAATGCTAAGGTTAGTATCCCATCAGTTTATTTAAACATAATCTGAAATTATGTCCTTCTACAAGGTTTACATTAATATTGAAATAAATTTTATGTAATGCAAAAAGAAAAAGTTCAACTTCAATTAACCTCAGAAACTTTCACTAAATTACTCTGAATACCTTAAAAATTTATGAACAACTAATTTGGTAAAAATATCTTGGCAAAGAAAGCTTGTGGAGCATTGTACTTGTTTGATTGAGTTATTGAAGGTGTAATTTCTGATGCCAGATGAAATGATAAATATATACATACTTCTTGTTGCATTTAAATGAATAATTCGGTCATTTTAAGTTTTTTATTTATTGTCATGTATACTCTTTACATTTTAGTCATTAAGTCTTGAAAGATTAATCAATATCATCCTTAGAAAGATTAATCAATATCATCCTTGAATATTGTATTCAGAACTTGTTATTATTACAATGCATAACTTTGTAACTCTTAAAAAATAATTCTTCTATCAATTTTGCTCAAATTGTAGTAATTTCATTGCAAAAGTTATAAATCTTAAATCTGTTATATAAATGACTTTTTCATTCATGCTTAAGTCAGTTATTTTTTGTTAAATTCTTACCTGATGAACCGACTGATGTGATTCAGCTGGTTTGCCAAAACCTATTCCTATGTAAATGATACTAATAAATTAACTTAATAATATATAATTTTATCAAACAATGACAGTTGCATTAAAATGTAGAAGCACAATTGATGAGAAAAGATCTCTTCATTTCCCGGCATATCTGCTGTAGGAAGATTTCTCTGGTGTTCAACCGATGTATTGGCCACTCTTTCTGTGGCCATCTTCAGGGCGAAGTGACTTCACTCTGAAGCGAAGAGACAGTGGCCAAAACGTCGGACTTATTCCCAGACATTACCCAGTTTATAAACACGAGAAATCTTCCTACAGCACAATTGATGATATTATGGCAGGAACTAAAAGTTTTATACATTGTAATTTTCAAATGAATAAATTGTAGATGATAATGAAAGAAGATATCCATTCATAGGAATAATTGAAATTTACTTCCTGGTGATGCTGCTCAGTTATTCCTATCAATTTAATGTTCCTCTTTTCTTATATGTTTCAGCGTTTCAATGTGGCCATAACGCGAGCTCAAGCAAGATTGATTGTGGTTGGAAACCCATATGTTCTTTGTCGTGATCCAAACTGGATGGCATTAATCCAGCTTACTATGGAACACAATACTTTCAAAGGAGCACCTTACAATCCCAGAGATGAGGCATTTGTCGGTCGTCTTCAGCCTATACTCAAGGAAATTGCAGACTTCCAAATTGCTAGTTGAATTCCTCGGTCATTCACTTCTACTTTTGGTTGAAATAATGATTGAAGACACAACAATTATTTCCTTTGATTAAAGCATAAATATTGTATGCTTGCATTGAATGACCAAGAGAAGTTTTCATGTTTAATATTGCTCTTATCTTTTGTTTTTAACTCCAAAATTCACAATTGTTTGTGTTATTCTCATACATATTATCCTTGTGTTTTTGTGAAAAGAAGTTTGTACAAAATAACATAGTCGGGTGAAATCCGACATGTTTATTGGATAAGTTTGTGATATTTTTAAAATCAAAATTGCTGGTATTTATAGCAATGTATTGTACATACACTGTACCTTAATGAACATATTTGTTCATATCCAGACTTGTTTGCGTCATTACTTTATTAGGATGTTACTTTATCAAAATTGCTGGTTTGAACAGTGTATGTATTGATTATTTTTCAAATAATGTCAAGACTTTAATAATGTAACATGGTTTACTTGTTTGTCTTAAGCAAAATGTCTAATGGCCTTAAAGTTCTTATAGCCTTTTTTTTCAATTTTGATATTGTATCACTGAATCATAAAAATGTTTCAGTTAAAGAAATTTTCATATTTTCAGGAATAAAAATTTAAAAAGAAAACTATGAGATATTTTTGTGCAAAGGTTACAATTCTTTATATAGACTTAATTTGGTTGATAAACCTTTCCTCAAAATTAACAATGTATTTTCTGAAGAAAGTCTTGGACCTGCCTTTTACTATCCAAATTCTCCCTTCACTCTTGAATAATCAACAAGGTCAATGCCTAACGAAAGGGTTTTGGATGGTTTTGCCTGAAAAGTCATGCGGCTAGGAATATTCCTTAGGAGAAGTTGACATGAAAAGTCTGACAGGATTAGGACTGGTACTCTGTCTTCCTATATCATGCTAAATCCTCTGACCTTCAAGTTATCTTCCCCGAACTTTTATCCATAATGTTTGAGAGGCTTTGTAGGCCCTTGTCTCCAGAGCTTCCATAATGGCATAGATAAATGTTCTGGCAGGATTGCTCAATCATCAAAGAATTCTTCCAGAAAGAAGACCTGGGTTCCAATCTATTCCTCTCAAACTTTTTTCCTGTAAGTTTCTCCTCAGGAACTTAAAGATTAATTTGACCTCTGAAAAAGTTCAGGTATTTATTAGTTAAAGTCTGAGGATTATGATGCAGTATACATCAGACAAACAGGCTGCAATTTTTCCACCCTTGCCATCATCACATAATATCCTTCGTGAATGACACATTCTCTTCCCATTTTGCTAAATACATTTACTTGAGAATTATTCTCCATCCTTTGAACCTGTTATCCTCCACAACCTTAGGGAAGGCTAGAAAATAACTTTTCTTGAAATGAGTCAAATACTCATCAACCAACTCTCTAGAAAAAAGATGTTAATGAATAACTACCCAGTGCCAATTCCCCCTCCTCTTATGCACCCTTCCTCTCTTGTCCTCAGCTTTAGAATCTGTCCCTAACCCACTGTGTTCTTCTTTCTCCCTCCCTGATATATATGTATATGTATGCCGACCCCATACCATATGGGAAAAGGTAATGAAGAAGAAGATATATATACACACATACACCCTTTACCCGCTCCTTTTCTTTGATATATATATGTCCACTGTTTCTTGCTCATGTATTCAAGGATGGCTGAATGTGTCATTGCCGGTCATTTTCTGTTTTTTAAACTAAATTGTGAAATGTACCTGTTTTTACTTTGTTTTCATGTGGAAAAATTAAAATAATTGCCATAATGACTGAGTTCATAGACTTATATGAATTATTGTAGTAACATTACACGTGAATTCTTTGTTTATTTTAAGATGTATCACATCTTGATGGATAACTATTTTATTTCGGATAACTATTTTATTTCGTTCATCAGACTTACCATGGGCCATCTACCCAAGCAGCACATCACTCATGTGTTTATTGATGAGTGTGGTCAGGCAGTTGAGCCTGAGGCAGTGTCAGCAGTTGCTGGTCTTCTAGGATCCAGAGTAGCTTCTTTACCTGCAGATAGTGGAGTTACAGTCAATGGCACTGACAATGATCAAGGTGATAGTAACTGCAAAGGTTTGTTGGTGTTGGGAGGAGATCCATTGCAGTTAGGACCTGTGTGCCCTGGTGGAGAGATTGGACTAGGTGATTATTCTTTCAAATGTTACTGTAATCAGCAATTTGTAAGAAAAACTATGGTATACTTTTAATCTTAATTTTCTTTTTTCTCTCTTAAAAATGCATTGCAGAAAATTTCTACTGCATCATTGGGCCTTAAATATTATTATTTTGCATTTTAAAATCACTTTCCATCCATAAATCCATCCATCCATATCTAAATCCATAAATCTAAATTACATTTTTTAAATGCAGTGTAGAATGTATTTATGTAAATGAATTTTTATCTTATTGACTCATTAGTGAACAAAGTTTCATAATTTTTTAATGGAAATTCTTCAATGTTCGACTAACTCAACTAATATATAAATGGTTATCTTTGCCTATAAACTCGTGGATTTTTTTTATTTTGTGTGATTTTTTGTGAAAATGAAACTTTAACTTTATAGTATTTAAATCTCACTTGGAGGCTGTGACTCTTGTTGGACATTTAAATCTTATCCTTTAGGAGTCTTTTATTTTTTAAACATATCTGTTTCTTTATGGAATATATTGATTAAATAAAAACTCAAAAGTGATAAGAAATATTTCTGGGTTTATATTTAATGCCGTTGCAATATTGAAGGAATTTAAATTAATGTATTCTATAATGTTAAAAAAGTTTCATATTTATAGTATATATTTGTATATATGGGACAAATTTATAACATTTAAAATTTACAGTGTAAATACAAAGAGTGATATGCTTTGAAACATCGGTACACCCAAAATCCCATGTTGCACTTACATTACCATATTTTCTGGTAAATAACATGCACCTAGTAGATATCACGCATTTTTANTTATTAATTATGATGCCAGATGAAATTGCTTAAATGTAAGAAATCATATGCTGATGAGAACAAAGAATCTAGGGCTTGGGTTTACAGTTTTGTCATCAGAGGGCCACTTTTGCAGTTGCAAGATCTTTGGGGCTTTTGGTTCCCTCTTTCACTTAACTGAAAGAATAATCAATTTAAATAATTTTTCTTTAATTGGTATCTGTTTTTTTTGAATAAATGCAATGATTTTTAAAATTGCCTAGTGGAAAGTTTTACTTTCATTTTGTGATTTTAGGTGAAAATGTGCTTCTTGCTGATTCCAGCTAATAGATTTTTTTGTGTATGAAGTATAAGAGAAAGGTTTATTTTCTTGGAAGCAAGTGCTAAATATTAAAAATTTTCCTTATGCACTGTTGGTCTGAAACTCCTCGCATTTGGTGTATAAGGGAAATGTATTTGGAATTTTGAAAGTGATAATAAAGATTTAAGTCGTTAGCAAAACAAAAAATCCCCATGGTGCAAACTACCCATTGATCATTTCTTAATTGCTCTTTCTTCCTTGAAGGCAGTCCTATTTTATCAATTTAAATTGTCTCTCCCTCTTGATATTTGAAAAGTCACATTAAAATCTTTGTGAAGAATATGAATGGCTTTAACATTGACTTATTAAATGTGGCAGAAGAAGAGCCTTGTGGGAAAGGGGCAGATAATTGTAATGATTGAAGCTTTGCCAGTGGTTAATGTAGCTTACTGTAATTCGCGTTACCAATTTTTATCTTCAGTTAAAATTAATCACATTTAAAACCTTTGAATACCTTAATAGATACTTGCAGTGCTTGAATAGAAAATCAATTAAAGTTCACACTATATGACCCAAGTGACCAGTTCCCGCAGACTAAAATCAGCAATTCTTAACCCGATATTTGCAACTCCTCAGATGAGAAATTTAACTTAGCATCCATAGCGTCAAAGTAATAAGCTGTATCATTTCTTCTGAATGTCGGTTTAACATCAAGGGAAATTACTTACCAAAGGGAAAACATGAGTAATTTGGTGTCAATCCCATTCAGGTCAGTAGGACGTAGAGAAAATGAACATCAAAAATGTATAATTTGGATGTATAATATGTATACGATAATACCCTAAAAGTATTAGATCACTTGCGCTAGGTGAAATTTGGATACGGCTGCCAAATTTAACTGCCATTTGAAATACCGATATCAGGTAATTTAATAAGACTGACAAAGAATACCGTTCTTATCAATTTCAATGCACGACAATATCAGGATACAAGTCTAATATAAAAACAAATGTTCCGTCGTAAATCGAATTGCACGGAATTATTCCTAGCAGACGAATTCTATCCGATCACACTTCATTTGAATACAATGTAAACTGACCTTAAACATTGACTTCGCTACCTAACCCAGCAATCCTCTAATAGGATCTAAATTCGCGGATTTGTTTTCATGTGCATTTCGGCATGCAGTTGTTTGCTAGGAGTACAAACTCGTGTTCTTTACAACATCGGGCGTTTTCGGTATTGATTTTTCTTATTATCATTATATTTTAGAATATTTGTAAATTTCAGACAGCTTCTTCCGTAGGATAACAAGATATATACATTTTTTGTGTCATTCGCGCTATTGAAATGATCAGGTAGTAATGGTGTGCACGCTGGAGTACAGACTGTAGATATTTATCGAGTATTCCCAGTACCGCCGGCCAATAGCTCATTTATATCTCAATTAATTAACTTTTTAACGATGAAATTCAGATGAGTATGTCTTGTAAATAGCTATGTGGGTAACGGGTAGGATTCCGAAGGTCAGTGCAGACGATAAAATCCGCCTCGTAGCGCATAGTTTCCTCAGTTACTTGCTGTTAGGCAAGGAATGGCTTTAGACTCTCACACAATGCATGTTCCGATAACAATACTGGAAAGCGATCTTTATGAAGGCGCATTGGCGATTTTGAAGGAAATAAGACCGTCCTGGAAGAAGGAAAACGTGGAATTTAAGGTAGGAATGTTTCTTCTCTAATACTGTTAATCTCATCTTTAATCATTCATATAAAAATAATATTTTTTGCGACTGATTTTCCTGAAATTGTCTATCTAAGATTTCAAAAAGCTTGTTTGCTTGAATATAAATTTTTCTTACGTATTTTATTTTTACTATACTCATTTTTCATCGTTACCTTTCGTATATTATGTAGATATCGTATCAGCACCAATATTTTTGCACGTTCACTCGAATTTTTTTACAGTCTAACTTAACCTTACATTTGAAACTGCTTAACCCCCCTTTTCTTACAAATCTATTTATTTCTCATTTGTACCGTAGATTACTTTTAATTTTTGTCGCTATTATAAGGAATGTGTTGACTTTCGCGACTTAAGTAAGTTGCAAAGCCTTTTTCCTCGAGAGTATCTGTGAATAAAATCAGTCTAAACTAATCCCTCTTGAGAATTAGCCTCTATAGAGGCCGATCTTAAGAAGGCCGATGAAAAGAGTTGTTTTACTAGATTATAGAAGTTCGTGCTCTTTTGGCACTAAAAACTTGAGCGTGAAGAGTGTGGTCGTTGCTACGAGTTACTTTATTTTATAACTACATTTATAAAACTCTCGAACGCTTCGAAAATGTTAAATAGCTCATCGAGATTATGCAAATAAAAGCACACAACTTTGCTGCTTTGTCAGGAAAATGTTTGTGATTCTATTCTCAGGTTGCAATTGTGAAAATGTGTTATATGCGGATGATTTGAAATTATGTATCGACTCTTCGATTCTGTTTACAAAAATTTTAATGGTTAGAATTACTGGATATTTCTAACCCTTGAAGTGATCGAATGTTTTCCGATCATCATCTTTTTGTTGTTGGGTTGCTTAGTTTTTGTTTCGACCTTATATTTCCCACTAGTCGTTTCAAGAAAGTGTTGCCCGTTTTTGCCCCTCTTTCCACGTCGTATAGCAAAGGTTAGGGCAAGTTCCGAGGAAAAAAAATCAGTGACGATTCTAATCCAACCGGCAGCGTTTTTGCGTCGTAACGAAAATTCGCTGAGAATTTCTGGGGCAGCAAAATTTAACCTTGGATTTCAAAGTCAATCACGTTTCATCAAATAGAATTTGTGTTTAGGTCTTTTACATGCGGTCATTACCTTTACCGATATGTTTGTGTTTAAGAAATATGACTTGAGTTTCCGCAGCACGATCTATATAACAGATCATTTTGCGTCACTGAACTAATATTTTTAGCGCGCTCTTCCGATGTCAACTTCAATATACGCTCATATACGCAGGATGGAACTAAATAAATAGTGATTCAAATAGTATATTTGGTAACGTTCATGAATTTTAAGGTTCGCCTTAATAAATAGATCCCATTCAATCTTTGATTGGGGTATCAGCGAACCCATCGAATTTCTACTTTGTTGCCTGTAATTTTCTAGACAGAGACTACTTGATTTCATAGTTATCCTGTTTTTCATTGGAATCAGCCTAGACTATAAAACGAATTACCTAAGACAGAAAATGGAATCTTCTCGTGTCTTTTCTTGGCTCTTAAATTTGAGTAAAGTTCGTGCAATTTATTTCGTCAAGGAAAGATAGGAAATTCATGTTTTAAGGACGAGAGAAGGATAGGAAACATTTGGCGAGCCTTTAAAAGCCCAATGAATTGGATTAAAAATTCGACGTGACTGGGACTCGAACCCAGCTCATTTTGCCTGTAACTAGATGGAACACCTTCGATTCCTTGTGTTATCAATATTTTTCTGTATCTTCTGGTTCAAATTTTGCATGTTGAATGATTTTTCCTATAAAAAAACATCCGCCAATATCTACTACAAGGTATTAGTTGGATTTACAGCATTAAATAGTCCTCAAGAATCTCAGATTGTTAAAATAGTCGAACGTTATTTGCTTTTTGTAGGTAATCCGCATTTCAACTTTTAATATGCCATCCAATTTTCATGCAAACGACAGAAGAGGTGGCATAACTTGTCTTTTGAATGAAGTAACGGAAATTGATTCGATTCTTCGATGAAAAGGCATCATTTCCCGCAAGAGCTGTGCGCCGAGTTTCAAACGTTTTTAGAAGTGCTAATACAAAACTGCACAGTTAAATTTTGGGGTTAATTCTTCCAAAAGTAAACAATGCTTGTTTCAGTATTCAAAAGACACCCCTTAAATGGGCACCTGGGTTAAAATAGATTTCATTTATGCGAATTATAGTGTGTGGATGCTTCACTCACGCGGTATGTTTTACAGAGAACATGGAATTTTCTCAAATTTTACCCTCCCTCGAAAAATTTCTTTCCTTTATTATAAATTAGAAGTGCGCTTGTCTTAAAAACTGACCGGTTTTTGTGGTTGAATATCAGAGGTTTCGCAAGAATTTTTTGTTCGCTTAATTTCGAGAAACATTCCAACTTTTTAACTTTAAATCAACAGTTAGCTATGAAAAATGCGCGCCATTAAAAGTTTAAGCGACAATTTACGAATTTATTGGTTCTAATGTTCATTTAGTTCGATCGCATGCTCATTATAGAAATTATTTTGGAAGTTGTGTCAGGTGATGCCTTGGCAACACAGTGTTTATTTATTAGGCTGTTTTGGTTGTTCTGTCACTCTTGTAAGGGATTGAGAAATGAAGATTTTTAACGGATACCAGTTCGGGATTATTTCTCTGGTGTGGCAATATTTCCGATGGCATTTATATATAAATCAGGAATAGTACCTCCAATGGAATCAGTAAGTACGTTATTAAATCCGTTGCGGTAACTGCAGCGTGAGGATGCCAACTTATTACGACCTTTACCATTAGCTTTAACATTCATGGCTTCCTTGAGATGAACGAGGAGATTAAACGAACGCCTACTCGCTGTTGGGAGACTAAATTGGGAAGAACAGTCAATCGATGCTTCTAGTTGAATGATTTTCGCTCTTCATCTAATGGGAAGGTTTGAAATTTCATTCTCTTATCTGTTTACAATACATCCTTGTATAAGTCGATCTCATGTATCGGTGGACCCCCCGAAAATGTACTTTAGGTTTAATTATTAGTTTAATTAAGTTTAATAATTTAAGTTTAAAAACCATCTATTAAATTCATAATTTAGTGTAATGATTATGAAATGTATCGCATAACAATCGATTGATATTAATAAAATTTAACCATAACCGTTACAGATTTTGGAGAGCTTTAATTAGTTACGTAAACAAAAATCCATAACATCCGAAACAAGTCAGTTCGTTGACGTCTTTCAATGATGGAAAGATAAATTTTTGCCCCACACCTTTTTGTTTACATGCAGAAAAGGAGTGAATTATAGATTGAATGAAATTCTCAATAAAGCGCCGGTATCTTTCGATAAGAAATCTTACGAGGAATTGATATGAATTTCGATCATATCGCTATCATTACGTGGGTCTCGATTGTCGGATCGGAATTCATTACGTAAAAGCTTGTTGATTTTAGGCAATAAAATGTTTCTAAACGAAGAGGTAAATGTTAAGTGCATACAATAAGTTTTAAAATCCTTTATGAAAGGTATGCAACTTACGCTGTTTCCTATGTTGGATTCCTGAGTGTAACAGTTTGGGCGTTGTAACAAGAGTATGCGTTTTGTTGAGAAGACGATTTCAGTGGAATACGCAACACAAGGAAAATTTTCGTGTAAGAAGAGCGGGAGATTGGATGAATAAAGGGTCATTATTATGTTGACTGATACCCAACTAAAATTTAATACATCCTAAAATGTTATCTCAATGCTCATAGAATACTGACAGTTGTATTTCTTAAAAATTCTTTTGGACTAAAAACTGTACTGTTCTATACTTTACTGTATGTACCCAAAACAAATTCATGTTTTCATTCAATCTTTTGAGGCTGAAATTAAAAAAAATGAACTTGAACGTGGTAATACTTTTTAAGAGACGAAATTAAAGTCTTGATCCGGATCGAGATTTTAATTGGCAAGACCCTAATTTATGTATAAATTGCTACATTTAGGGGAGGATTTAAGCCATCAGAGGCCCTAATCGCAAATTCACAGATTGAGGCCCCCGCTAGGAATTATGAGAGTAAAAATTCCAATTTTTCACAAAATACACAAATATACATCCCATAGCAACCTGTAGCTTCACCACAGCAAGAATAAACAAATATGTTTTGAGTTACATTATTAAATAAAGAGCCAAACATATTGAATTCTGTAATTTAAAATATTTACACCCTAGTAGAACAGATCATTACATGTCCGTACTTTTTTTTTATTTTTGTTTTGCCGTATGGGTATGAAACGTGGACCTTACGAAAAGAGGACATCCAAAGATTGGAGGCATTTGAGATGTGGGTATGGCGTAGAATTGAGGTGAACTGGGTGGATATAAAAGCAAACATAGAGGTGCTAGAAATGGTTTGGGAGGAAAGGGTTTTAATTGAAGTAATTAATCGCCGACAAAAGAAATGGGTTGGTCAGATATTGAGAGGAGATAGATTGCTGAAGAATGTAATAGAGGGTAGAATGCAAGGGAAAAGACAGAGGGGAAGGCAAAGGCAAAAAATGTTAGATGACATAAAGGGTGGGGTAAGTTACCAGGTAACGAAGGAAAAGGCTATGAATAGGGAATGTTAGGGCACATGGACCTACCGAAAGGTAGAACACTTAGTATGTATGTTTTGAGTTACAATGCATAATATTATATATTACAAAGAATAATGGATAGACTTTACACAAGGTGAATACAATACACGTACACGTTGTACGGACATGTAATGATCCGTTCTACTAGGGTGTAAGTATTTTAAATTACAGAATTCAATATGTTTGGCTCTTTATTTAATAATGTGAGTATTTCGTGTTTGTGAGTGTGCAGAAGAAAAACCGGTGAAAACTTAAAGATCATGGAATAATATTTACTTAATTATACTTTTTTATCTGTAGTTTCCTCTCTTTACCGCCTTTTTTCATACCATACCAGCTGCACTATGGATTGAAATATTTCGATGCATTAAAGACCACTGAAGCATCATCTGGTAGAGTAATAAATTCCTTTCAACCAAAATTCAATCGTATTCAATCAACCATATTCTAATATCATCTTGTGTATTATCAGCCTTTCTTTAAAAAAATCGACTAATATTGAATCACATGTTGATTCGAAATCTGATAATGTGAAATCAGCGTTTGCTTTGTATTAGATAAGGAAAAGTGTGTTCTTTAAACCACTAACGGAATAAAAAATAAAAAAGAAGACAGAATTTGAAAAGAGGCGAGAGATTAAAAAAAACTGAAATTATTACACGTGTGGTTTTAATGTCGAATACGCAAACAAAATATTTTTACTTTTCTATTTGAAAAGGGCAGGCGGTAATGGCTATCGTTGTGTGTCCGCAACAATGGATGTTTAAGTATTGCCACAACACCCGTTGTTACCAAGCAATAACAGCGTGTAAATAAACAGAACAGTTTTTGTGCAAATCAAAGCGATGATATCATCATTTTGTGGAAACCTTATTTCGTTTAGTTATTAAATGGTTGCAACGGTAAGTTGAAGGTAAATGAGTGTGTAATCAACAGTTTAAGGTCCCACGTGTAAGGAAATTTCCCCGAAAAACGATTAATTCGGAAAGAACTCTTTCGTTAGGAAGAGAAAATGACTCCCTTTGAGCAATGCTGCATATGCAAACGCATTTGAGGTTGCTGCCAGGGATTCATTTTTCTAGGTCGGATAAACCTTTTATAGGTCCCTTGCCAGTTTCCCGCCTCTTAGCGAGCGGCCCTCATGCAATGAGTGACCTAAAAACCCATTCGTACCCATCTCAAAGCCCAGTAGGATTTCTTGAGCAATGTACTCGTATTTAAAGGGATGCGAATGTCAACTTATCGTTAGTTTAGACACAAGGAACCCAAGACGTCAGTTCCGGATGCGTCGGGGATAGTAGTTGATTGAGGTAGATGAAGAATTGCTGTTACTATATAATAAGTCTGTACCCAAAAAAAAGCGAAACGAATCATTTTCACCATAATGGATGGGAAAGGTAGAAAGTGACCTCCAAAAGTAAAAACTTGTACGTAATGAGTTCCTTTAATAATACTCTAACGTTGTTAGGTTTTCCCAGTTTTTGTCATAATGCTCAGGAATCTACAAAAGGAGCAAATTGCAAATTTCTGCCTGGACCCCTTCTTAGAAATATATCATGTTTCTTCTGAGAAATGAAAAATTACCCTTGCGGAACCTTACGGAACCCCCTTCTTTGCCGGCCCTGATTATGGTGATAATGCAAGGAACATACGTATGAATACTTCAGCCCTGATCAATGCAGTTTTAAACCTTGTTATTGGTCTGTGTAATTAAATTTAGTTTATATGAATCTGGTCTTGTCGGGACCATTTCTAATTGTGAACAAAAATTACGTTGACTTAATGTAAATAAATAATCCCTGCGCAATTCACTCCTTACACTAAAGATAAATTGTGTCCTAATTTGTTGTAAGATAAAATACAAAATGGGACTACTATGTTTGAAAGCCTACAGTTAGGAAATGCGATTTTTTTCACGCTTAAGTTTAGGGACTGTATTTAATATATTCACACTCACTCGAAATTGAAATGAATGCTTCTATAATTGGATAAATGCTTATGGAACGGGCTGGAAGTTCATGTTATCTGGACCACTTCCTCTCCTTGTGATATACGTAAGGAGAAAGATATAAGATGCCCAGAAATGGTCAGCTCGGATTGGAAAATGTACGATGGAAAAACCAAATCAACAGTTTAAATATATTCCCGGATGAAAGCGTCCCGATCGCTAAAATAAGAGAGAGGTAGTTACGAAACATAATGTTTTATGGTGAGCTGACTGTATTGACAACGCTGTATTGTTGCTTGTTTTGGATACGGAAAATTGATTGTTTAGGCCGAGTCCGAAGACGCCATTCGAAAGTTTTACGCGTGATGTGAAATGCGTAGAACATTTGAGTAAATGAGAGCAAGTTCTTTCCACTAATTGATGACCTCGACATGATGAAGGGCAATTTCTACAACAGAAAACCGTCGAAAAATCTCCCTGCAATGTTCTTCGTTCCTTTTTAGGGGCACAGTGTACGTATAATTTTTCAATCATTAAGAAAAGTCGTATAAACAAAGGAATGCAACTTCTATTCTGTAATTCAACAAATATCGTGATAGATGCATTGAAATTTCAGGTGTAAATCCTTAACTCGTTGTCTTTCTTAACAACGTGATATTTTTTCTTAAGTTTTGCCGTTTAGTTGAAGATCTCGTGTCTTTTTTAAAACCTTGTTCACCACATCTTTTGTCTAAGGCGCTATCCCAACCACAAATTAATTCAACATTAATGATAATGTTCAGTGAGTCACTCTGGAGTCCATCTCGGAACTAACCTTGCCGTTGTACCACCTGAATAGGCTTCTGAAATTCATTTTATGCTAGGAATCTTTGATATCGGAGATTCAGAATATTTCACAAGACCGTGAGGATAACGAAATGGAGAATTTTTTAGTTAATTTCAATATAGTAATGATATTATTTCATCCTCTTGACTCAATTAGAATCTTTAAGTGCAGTTTAAATTCGTAATCCAATCTCTAAGTTTGTCTCAATTTTATTGTAAGTGAAAGATTCTGTTAATATTTGTAATACGTTACTTATGATTTGATTTTTAATTTGACGACTCATGTTTACCATGACTGAACCATGCATCAGATAAGGAATTGTAATATTCTTTTTTCCGATGTTTTCCTTTTGTTTTGATGAGTTGATCGAACTCTGTCCGAACAGAGTATCGAACTCTGTAGAGGGAGTGAGGCTTACTAGCCTAGATGAGGAGTGAGGTAGTTTTCCCCTGCTTGGCTTGCTTAGACAGAATTCTGTGTGTGGGGCAAGCTCGCGTAAGTGCAAACAATAAGGATGACAATTTTCATAGAGTTTAATGAGGATGGATCAAAATTTAGGCCGTTATTCATTATCTTTCATACCTTCGTAGCTTTCATATCATCACGGACAAGTGCTGAGCAAAAGTAAATGGCAACAATCACAATTTCTCAGTGAGAAACTGATTGTTGGAATCCATTGTTGAATTTCATGACTGAACAGGTACAAACGTAGTCACTCTTCATCACCGAAACGTTCTTCGAAAAGAAAAATTTAAGAGAGACAAGAAAGACGCCATTCGTTATTCGCAAGTTTTAGTATTTCGCGGAATTTCGTAAATTAGAACGCAAAAGCACAGCGTGCAAATATTGTCACTAGAGTTGATTAAAGCGCGTTCGTCCGATGCTTCTTTTTCGGTATTTTTAAAGTAGACGATGAAAATGCGCTGTTTATTTAAGACCTTATCCAAACTTAACTTATCCAAAAGCCAATGAGGTGTAACATCTCCTTCGTAAGCTATGATGAGGTTGAATATGTTTAATTTTTTCGGGGGTCCATCTCGTCCTCCGTGGCAAATAAAAGTCATATTTCTATTCATGAATGAGTGGCGTCCAAAAAGATGCAAGAGTTGCTTCGGTCGAGGTTATTTCTCCTTCAGAAGTACTCCTGTCGCCTGTAAAAAAGAATTTTATAAATCCTGGACCAGGTAATGTATACTTTAAACGGACTTTAACTAATATTCTCTTCAAGGCCCAGTAGTATGTTTTGTTAGAGTTAAAAGGAAGATTATAGCCAATATACATGCTTGTCCATCATATGCATAAGAAATTAACTATAATCTTCACTTAACTCTAACAGATTATAAAAACCAGGCCCTGAAGTGAAAATTAGTTAAAGTCCATTTAAAATATACATCATAATACCAGATTTACAACCAGTAGATTCAAATGAATTGTTGACGGGAACATTAATGTCGGAAGGGATATGAAAACAAGGACTTCCTCCTCTTAAAGATTGTTTAGCGTCATTTCGAGCCCTCACTTCATTGAGGATGGAAGCAGCTCGTTGGCATTAATAAGCGGAATCGTGATTCGGTGCTCTTTTGACATAACCCAACGGTTTAGTTTGACGCATTTTATCACCCTTTCGTTGCCCCATTTGTCGACAATGATTCGGAGTTAACCCTCCGTCGACCTCCGCTCACGGCTTTATCATTTAAGCCTCCACAAGGACGAACGTACAGCGCGTTTCCGTCTCAGCGTATGAATCAATTGTGATTAGTTCAGAAGGTCTAAAATGATTCAGTATGCTGGTTATGCATTCAGGACTAATTAAACTTAATCTAATCGATCAAGGACGAACGATAGATGCGTCGTAATCGGTCAAACATGAGTTTACTTGCTTTACATTCTTAAATCATTATTTATCGATCAAGTTTACACCATCTGTTTTGCTCCAAATAGTTATACAGTAGAAATAAACGGAAAAAGTTTCTATTCTGTAATTTGTCGAACTATTAATCGGTCAATACCGAGTCAGTTTCAGATGTGTTCGGTAACCAAGTCCAGTCTTAATGTTAGAATTTTTCTCTTTCGACTCGCGTTTACACTGTTTATGTATATTCGTTGCGAAAAAGATGTGTTGATTGTTGGCTCTTTCGATACGTGTATAAGTAATGGCGGCGTCCATTGTTGTATCAAAACAACTTATTAGCAATCAGGATTGCTGCGTGGTAAGAGCGACTCTGTGCTATATCATATTGATGCGCCCCCACATACTCAAAGGAAAGCAATTTTAGCAATGGAGAAGAGTAAGTTTATTATATAGATAAATGTTAGTTTACTTTTTATCTCCCTGATAGCCGCGTAAATTGTGAATTTGTGATCGTTTTAATATGTAAGTCACAGCTTTTTAAATTTTAAAAAGGAAATCGTGTTCAGTTGTATTATGGAACTGCATCTGTTTTAAATTTCAATTAGTAAGTCTTGTAAAATATTGTATTTAGAGGACTATTGTAGAGAGGGGAGAGGGGGGACTATTGATAAATGTATATATTTTTATACGTGGCTTAAGTGTTAGTTGTAGAATGTCAGTAATGTAACGCCGCCACCTGAATTAGTGTCAGCCTGCGGCGGAATTGTACAATAATAATACGGTATTTTAAATGATTACCGTGTCGACATATTCGTCGCTTTTGCGCTGGGCACAATCGTGCTGCAATCATTTGGTATTCGCTCCTACATTAACCTTCCATGCAACACTATTAATGTATACCAGAAACACTTTTTATTCAGAGTGTAATTTAGCGTATGGTTATTGTTGTGGACAATAATCACATCGGTCACTGCATCAATGAACATCATTTCTACGTATTCAGTTTTTTTTAGTTTGCGGCATTCATGAGTTTTAAGATTATTTAATAATTAGGGGAAAACTCCAGATTTGTGATGTTAGTATATTTCTGTCTCAGGTCTCAGAAACTGAAAAGTGTAATGCTGAATCACATTTTAAGTCGGAGAAATATTAAGGGTAAATCGCTTTAAAAATCTAAAAAGATAAAAAAATAATCCTTTTATAATAATCCTATTCAAGTAGTTACCATTGGTTACGAGGGCGAGAGTATTAGCACTGTTTGCTTGACCAAGAAATGCTTACAATGCTAGTTATCTGGTTATGTGAAATTTACCATTTCATACTCAAAGAAAAAAAAATTTAAGTAGGGGAAGTCTTTAAGTAGATTCAGTAGTCTTGAATAGTTTTTAGTTAATGTTTTCGTACGAATTAATGTTATTTTTTCCAATTGTACTCTCAGAAAGAATTGCGTTTTAAGATACTGAACGAGATTCTAAAAAAACTTCATTTATCTATTTAAGTGCCTGGACCAAGATAAACGAATTGAAAATATATTTCCGTCACTTAATTTCCGATAAATCATAATGATTATACAATCAATGTGTTGGAAGATATCTTTGTGCCTGAATAACGATCCCATCTTACTTACGAATGGTTGAACGAGACGAGAAGTGGTTCAAAGAACCTATCCTCTATTGAGAGAAGAAGAATATTGATTGGTTACAGAAATTATGTTCTTATGTAGAGTTAATGGATAAAACCAGTGGTTACTAACATCTTTATCTGCTGGAAACCCCTTGATTTCTCGAACTATATACTCACATCCTTTTGCCAAAATATCTCGTTTTAATTTACAATGGAAAATAAAAATTGGACTCTCTACGATGTAAAAATATAAATATAATTTAATCAGTCGAATTTTTTAATTTGAGAAGAATGAAATCAGTTGTATAGCTCTTTGAGTGGTTTATAATGTTTTAGTTATTTGATTATTCTGGTAATTGTTTGCTCAAGTACTCATTGCTACGAAATAGTCCCTTTCTATATATAATTTCGCTGAATAGAGTGACCCAGGCGTTTGTGTCCGTGGAATTTCTCATTGTTTATGGTTTGGAAATTTTTAGAAATCTGTAGAAAGTCAGTGTATGCTATGAAAATCAATTGGTATATTTTTTGGGAACATAAAGAAACAGGGATAATGAACGGTTACACGTCTGTTAATCGAACGATTTAACATATTTTTGCAGGAAAAAGTTAGGCCTCTTCTTGAGTATCCGAGTAGTGTATGGGAAACTGATGACAAGTATCGTATTCCGGAATAAGAAAAGCTGCAGAGATAGGCGATACTTTTTGAGAAGTATTGCTGCGATAAATTAGTGAGCGTTACTCAGATGCTTCGGGACGCAGGATGTGGAATCTTTAGAAGATAGAAGGTTTAAACAAAGGATAAATTTCCGGAATAAGTTCAGAGAAAGCATGTTCACAGATGATGTAGCCGATATGATATGTCCACCATGTTACATAAGCCGTTCTGATACTGCGAGAAAGATCAGGGAAATAGGTGCTAGAACGAATAGATTTGGGAATTCATTTTTTTTCGCGAAAGATACGCGACAACAATAATCTAAAGAGGTTAATTGAACGGTTGGTGTTAACACCCCCTGCCATACGCCGAAAGGCGGCTTGCAAGGTACTTACATAGACGTACATAATCAGTTGGTAGACATTTACGTGATTCGATTAAATTCCTCGTTTATCCCCAGTCTGTAAATGTTTTTGTAATAATTTATGACTATTGGCTCCCCACTTACAAAGTGATTGATTTTGCTGAAATAGTGAAGTATTTCGCCGAATGCATGGTCCGCTCATCCGGAATCCGTGACAATACCATTTTCCTTTTTTTTCTGGCTCGTGACATTTCCCGTAAAATCAATGTTTCGTTCCGCTTGAATCGTTACTTTTGAAATCAACCGACTTAAAACTGTTCACGGGATTTTTTTTCATAATAGGTTTATAATTTCCTAACTTGTTTAATTCGGTTCGGCGGGAAACCTTTTTTGGTATCCAACAGAGCTGCAGTTTTTACATACAAGCTCCTTGAGATTTCTTCTCAAGCTGTTTAGCCAACTTCTATAAACTATAAAACCTGCCTAGCGATAAAGTGAATGCAAAGTAAAATTGCAGTTTCAAACTAATGTTTCCCGGTAAAGCTATCGGAAATTTGATGTATTCGGGCTCCCGGGTAGCCAAATGGGCAACGCATTTGACTTTGGTGAAAGCGGTCACGGGTTCGATTCCCGGTTAGGGTTGATGGCGAAATGACCTAAGTTGTCGAAGCACATTTAACAATACTACTATTACTGTCTAAATTTGATGAAATGTTATTGCTGAAAAAAATATCTGAAGAAATTGCGAGTATAATAAAAGGTGAAGCAAAAATCCCATTGCTTATATTTTTATCAAAATATAACTATGAAAACATATCTGTGCATGGAGGTAATAACGACATTATCATTTAAAAGCAATCACTTAACGGAAGCACTTCCATCTTTTACGTTGGAAAGATAACACGAATCTCCATCGATCTTCGATGCATCCCGCTCGCGAATTCAATATCGAAAATAAATTGATTGAATAGATTCCGTCTGTTCCGTTTACGTCTGTCTGTTTTGCCCATAATAGTCCATAACGAGGCTAAAAGCATTGTAAATAAAAGGTAAATATTCTTATATCCCACAATTGAAAACAACACATATTTCTTACCCTGCTATCTAAGTCAACTTCTTATGTGCATAAATTAACCAATTAAAAAGGAAAACAAATGACGGTTCTAGATATTTCCGTTCGTAAATTCCCAACTCGTAAAATGGAAATAAGGACGCTTTTAACTTGGAAGATAACATAATCTTTCACGTTGGCGTTAACTTCCTTATCAGTTGAAGGCAATTCGTGTTTCTGCAATTTTATCGTGTCATTGAGCTGCGAGGAAAGAAGAAAACAGTGCTATGCATTCACGGTCAAGAATTATCCTGGTATTGTGACTGTATGTGGTCAATGAAAGTTAAAGATAAAGTTGGATAGATAGTGGGCTTGAGTAATTGAATCAGTACACAGCACAGTAGGTTTGGCTATCCTGAGAAGAATATTTTCTTGGAGACATTAGAAGAAGTGAGAAGTTTGGAAAATATTCCATGAATTGTATTTGACCTGCTTTTATAAAGTTTTACCTTGGTTAACGACGGCATTATAGTCAACGACGATTGGCTGCAATAAAAATATATCTCGAGTAATGACGCGGTCTTTGGTTAACGACGACTTCTTGTGAAGATTGACAATTAAAAACCTCTTTTATGACTTCTCATTTTACTAATGATACCTTTTTAGTTGCAAATATAACTGAATGAATTGTGTGTGTCATATTTCGGTGAAATTATAATGAGTTTTATCTGCATATTTGACATGCAGTATGATTGTGGAAAATCCCGCTTTGGATAGCCACGCTTTTGGTTAACGACGACAATCTCGAAACGGATTTACAGTCGGTAACCAAGGCACCACTGTACTTGAGATTTCACTTAATGCTTTAAATACAAGAATAAGATGTTGAAGTTTTTATTATGAGCCATGTTAGGTAATTAGGAAATTGTTTATGTTGTCAATTATCAAAGATTAAAATTGTTATAAAGTGTTTTACATTCTCAGCACTTTAGAAACGCAACCACACCCCATACCTAATGTAACCATTTTGGCGTATCTCATTCGAGTGTGCGGTCTTATAAAATAGTACCCAAAACTCTTCATGGAATCGTATTCGTTTCCTTCTAAAATTACATTCAAACTATGCCAACATTTTCAATAATCTCGTAAATATATATATATCTAGTTGTTCTCCTATTATAATACTACGTAATAACTCCTGGTACCGCTATACGCATAGAACAATCCGGGCTCTGCAGCATAGAACGACGCATTGCATAGGATCTGGAAGTGACTGGAAGGCTGTAGAAAATGTGAAGGCGGCGTCGATTGGGGCTTTCTGGAAGCCAAGAGAAAGCGAGAGGAACGAACATCTAATGTTGCAGGAATCGATTGGTAAACATGTTCCGTGTTAAAGACGCGCGTTCTACTGTGTTCCGATAAATAAGGGTCACACCCCTGTCCGTTATAAGTGTAAGAAACAGGTATTTAGTTGTAATTATTGATGTTAACAAAGAAAGTTACTCTATTTACCGAAGAAGTTATTTAATTCGTCGAACCCGGAGTTCTGTAATGAGCAATTTCTGACACTATCTCACGTTAAATGCTTCTTTTATCGAGGGGTTTCCTTAGCACCGAATTAATAACATACCTCTTAAATAACATTACATGTTTATGAACAAGGGAAGTGAGGAAAGCAAGGGCGAACTACCTCACTCCTCATCTTGCCTGGTAAGCTTCATTTCCCTCTCTTAGCTCTTCGTTGCTGATGTTAGAGGGGATGAGATCCTAACCGGTTAAATACTTAACAGAGAGAACAAGGGAAAAAAAGGAATATTACAGGTTATCTTATTCTGATAAATTGTCAATTATCGTACTTTTCATGTCAAATCATTGCTTTGATTACTTATAAGTGATTATTGCTCACAATAAATGAGTGGTTTCTTACTAAAATCCCGTTTTTTTGATTTTGAATAGGCTTTCGGGTATAGTGCATTGGCTAAAGTTTAGGGGGATATTTAATAAGATTGGACTGGAAAGATAAGTTGTACGTATCTACATTAACTAGCATGAGCTGATGCAGCTGATTGGGGATCAGAATGGGCTGAATTAAGAAGGGAAGTAAGACAGCGCTATCCTTTATCTCTAGCACTTTTTAATATGCATGCAGGGGAAATGGTGAAGGAAGCTTGAGAAACAAATGATAAAGTTGGAAGGAAGTATTTAAGCCAGCAGGCTATGTGGATTACAAAGCTATTGCATGTGATTCCGAAAAGGATTTATAGCAATAAATACTTCGAATCATAAAGCGAGGGAGATTTAGATGAAAATAAACTTCAGAAAAACTAACTATACTTGATCCACCAAAGGAAATAAAGTCAATGATCCTGGTCGATGGAGAGAACTAGAGTAGAGGGATCAATTCTCCTTCTTGAAAGAGGAATTTCACTAATGAGATTAGGGAAAGAGTAACTGTAGCCAAGGAAATGTTCATAAAGCGAAGGTCATTAATGACGAAAAATCTTGGTAATGGAATCAGGAAATGAATGGTGAAGTCCTTAGTTAAGAGTTTAAAGTTTTATGCTTTATAGATATGAATTGAAGAACCAAATAAGAAAATGAATACTACAATTCCGTTTCCTCGTGAAATCATTAGTAGAGTCTTTATTAGGCATATCCTCCCAATTATAATTTGATAGATGCGATAATGTCTCAGAAAAAAATTAATTACGCAATAATATCCGTCTATAGTAAGACAGTGGTAAGAAATTATATCATCGTCGTGAATTGCTTACATTAGAGAATTGCGTAAGGTATTTAATATTTAATGATTATTTGTTATGCTTTCCTTGGCAACCATCTGTTTACGTTTAGCAATCGTAACCAAATTTAAAACAATTCTAGTGCTATGAAGTGGTGAATCGTTTAAATTTTACAGTTTACTACGAGTAGTACAGTGCTACTAGTAGTTTTATTGTTTCTATGACTAAATAGCGTACTCTATTAAAATTCAATAAGATATTCAGATTGGTCCAACTATGTGTATAATTAACTAGGCCCTATTGTTTACTTTACTTTGGTGAAATTATTCTAATCTATAACCTATATCTATTATTCTAATCTATCTTTTCTAATCTATAATTATTCTAATCTACTCGTATATAATCTATTCTAATCTATAATTATAAATAACCTATTATTTAAAAATTAATTGCATATTATATGATTACGCTGCGACCAGACTCGTGTCTAACTGCTTCAGAAATTTGTAAATAAATCAATAATACTATCAGCAATTAATAATCCTCGCTATATATCTGACTCACTAGCATCAACGCTCGTTAGAGTCACCTTTAGCAGGAAAATGTAGGAGTTTCTTCGGAATACTTAACGATGCACCATTTATCTCCGCGCTTGATTGGCAGGTCGCTTTCGCGGCAGTTTTGAATTGCGAAACAAATCGATGCTAACAATAACCGATTGGATATTGACGACAGAGGTGCTCTTCAATTGCTCCATAGATTAGCTCTCCTATTTTCGTTGCGAAACTTGTATGGAAAACTTCAACGGCAGCTGTTGCTTGTACGGAAAGGTACTGGAGGCAGATAAAAAACAACTGATCGATCCTTCTTTTGATTTGTGAATTGCGATACTGGGGAAGTGATATCTAGGCGAGGAAATGCGTCTGATTTCAAGGAATCGAGCTAAAGGATGAGAATATCTTCACACTCAATCAATGCCTATAATCACTGGCGTTGGTTGTTGAAATTATCAGTACTTCGTACCTATATTCAAAGGCCCAGCTTATTACATTTTCTTAGTGTTAATTCTAAGAAAGTATTCTAGTAAGAGGGAAATTTAAATTTTTGTGTGGTGATCTAGCTCTATTAGTGGAATATATTTAATTTGCCTTTGATACAGGCAGAGCCGCTCCCGGCCTATCTGCCGACCGGGTGCAAACATAATTTGCAGCCCTTAAAATTAATTACCAAGACTATAAACTTCCTGATTTACCGGTCAAAATTATTTTGTAAGTCATAGAGAAACCATTCATATGAATTCGTTCCTAAGCTTACATTTGCCAATAAAATAAGTAACAACTAATTATGCAGATTTCACATGATAACATAGTAATTTATCATTATGAGTTACTAATTAAATTACCGGCAAGTAAATTTGAACGTGTATGTATATTAATTCAGCATAAATAACTTCGATTATATCCACTGCACAAATATTACTTTCTTGTCTTGAATATCCATAGTTACCTCTAAATACTTGCCAATCTTTAATTTCACATCCTAATCACAGAAAACAACAAATAATGTTGTTGTAATAATAATAATAATGGTTGGCTACCTTCTCTTGCCGCCCGGGTGCGATGCACCCCTTGCACCAGTAGTCTCTGGATAGTAGGCTCTGGGTGCAGGATGGAGGAAAATGTATCATTCATTTAATTCTGTCTTTCATCGATCTTTTTCGTGACTATAATATGGCATACATGGTAACTACTGAGGTATCAATAACGCTGAATTATGGAATTCATTATGGTCAATCCTTATTAAATACTATGAAAAGCGTTATTCATAGTGTTACACTCCTGCACTTTCGAGGACATTTTCCGCTCTTCTAAACTCTGGCTCGGTAAAGAAAACAAAGGCAAACTACTTCTCATTTTCCCTTTTAAGACTCATTATCTCTTTAGGGCTTTTAGTAGCTAATGTTGGAAGATAGAGAGTGGTTTGAAAATCAAACCTGCCTCCGGGCTGAATTTTGCACAGTAAGACAGTTATGGGTGTAGTTATTGTGAATATAAAAATAAGAAGTACGTATTTAAAAAATAAATGCAGTCGAACCTGGTTAAGCTAGAGTTTAAGGGACCGGCAACTTTTTCTCGCTTTTAGAGGTTTCTCACTTATAGAGGTTAAGGAGGGGCTTCTCTCACCTATAGAGGTTTTCATTGAAGCAGGTGTAGCAGCTATTTCTCTTTTTTAGAGAGGTATTAAGATACAGGGAAATAAGTGTAGGAATTCGCGAGGAATTGAGAAATCGAGAAAACTTGTTACGTAATTATAAATAAATACGTAACGCTTAATAAAAAAATTAATAATAATATAGCAATTAAGGAAATCCGCATGTTTAAATTTTTTTCTGTTTTGTTATTTTGAACATTTTTTGAAGCTTATAAATGTTATAAAATATTGAATGAGCAATGCCGTCACCAATTAGCAGTCGAAGCTCGTCAACCTGTTTTTCTTTGCGCTCTAGTGCAAGCCTGACCCCTTTTGTTCAAACTAAAACCTTGCGTGTGTTCTGTGAAAACACGCCCTATGTATTGCATTTTCTCGCTTTTAGAGGCGTAAGGCGAGGCAGTCTCTCTTATGGAAGTCCTGATGTTAAAAACGACACTCCTTTATAGATTTTTCTACTTTTTTACAAATAAAAGGTTTTTGGAACCCTCCTATATATGTTAGACTGTAGTTTTCTACTGTAGGAGCATGTCAGTGAGCTATCGCGACCGAATATCCTTCAGTAATCAATAAATCGATCGCTTCGGCTACTTATTGTTTAAAATAACGATATATATATTGCAATCGGTCACTATACACTGAAACAGTGATCAATTTTTCTTAAAGAATGTAAAAGACAGACATATAAGATGAGAAGTTATTAGAATGAGTAGTGGGTAATATATTTCGTACTGCAGGTGGAATGACCTATTGATGCAAAATTATGCGTGACCATGTGTTTTGCAGGGCAGCGAACCGTAACCGTTTCGTTCCTGTTTTCTCTCCGTTTCAATTCCGATATCTTTCCGTAAGCCACCGTCGAAACAATTCGAACCGGTACATCTTTTCTATGAGCATTAATGTGTAATAAATGTGATAAATCTTTTTATTTTGTGTAAAATTTCAACAACAACTATATTTTAGAATAAAACTCGTGGTATTAAAGAAATGATCTAATTCCCAAGGAGAAACGGACATGAAAAAAGTCCTACGGGACCGGGACTCGAACCTGGGTCTCCCGATCGCCGGTTGGTTGCTCTATTCATTGAGCTATCCCAACAAAACATTTCAGTTTGGACACCCGGGTTCGAGTCCCGGTCCCTTCAGATTTTTTTTCATGTCCATTTCTCCTTAGGAATTTTCCTAGGTGCACGCCTTATCGTGCCAAGTCACTCATACCCTTTTCCTTGAAAAATAATCTATGTTAGGCGTCGGTTATTAAAATGTTTCTGTTGATTAATGAGTTGCAGTCACCATTGGAAATAATTAGTAGGTATAATCACTGTCACACTATCATAATACGATCGAAAATCGGAAGGGGATATATAACGATTTCCTTGAAATTGTTATATATAAGTAAAAGTAAAGGTTTGAGATTGTTAAATTTTCGGTTCGGTTTTCGCTCCGGATTCGGTTTTCTTCCGCAGATTAACCGTTTTTCGATTTTGTTTTGGGCTTCACTGGGAAACTAGTGAAAAAGGGTGATATTTCTGCATTATTCTGGCCGTACAAAGTCTTTTGTTGAGCAATTTAGCGATGGGAATCATAAGACGTTACCCAGAAGAACTTGAACCCCTGAATTCCTGTAACCAACCCAAATAAAGCAGAAAATTTTGGGATCACTAGAAATCTCTGGAGTTGAAAGCGTTTCGCCCTGTGATTGCATCATCGACTTGGACTAGCAGATCTCTTGAAGCATCGTGAAATTTCTGAGTTTCAAATCCGCGACGTCACGGAAGTCAGTGAAAAGTTATCAAAAAATTCGGAAGTTCATTGGCTATCTATTGTTCTGACCCCATAAATTATTCGTCTCGGAGCTTCTGTTGAACTTATGCCTTCAGATAAGGGTTGAATAATTAGAATTTTCATCCGTGATTTTCTTCGCCAAAGATACACCCAGAATTAGTGTTCTATTATATGGAACATTTAGCTACCTCTGGTTTATTCTCTGAATTTTTTGAAGGCTTTTGGTGATTTCTAACACTACGTTTTAGACTCTTTATCGAATTTTATTTTATTTTGAAATTTTTTTCGTAGTGTTTGTATTTTATGCTCGGAAATTATTAATAACATACCATTCGTTGTGAAAAATTAAAGTTGTTTCTCGGTTTCCGAAAGAAACATATTCGCGTAATAAATAAATTTGTGTATAGTATTTTCTTTAAAATAAAGAATTTATTACGGGAATACGTGAATAGTACCCTTTCGTGTTTTAGTCAATTTAGATATTCTGTTGCACTCAGTTGCCTGTTAATGCGCTATAATTTCGAAGATGAAAACGCAAATATGAAACTTTATTTATTTAAGATTCATTTAAAGATGCCTTCAAAGGCACGCATCAATCTCATCGTCGATCCTTATAAAGTTTATTCAACACGAGGAGAATACACGAGGTTTATCTCATAATCTAAATTATTTCGAAAATTGACGTTTGTCTCAACGAATATTATCTTAATCCATGACGTTTCATCTTCTTTTTGTCCTTTATCTTTCCATCGTTAGTATCGGCAGTAAATCATCGAGTTTTCTACAGTATTTTACCGGTTTTTTGTTGACGCGAAACATTTTTTGTTGCCTTGAACTTCCTTTTGAAGTATCTCGAATAGACATAGTAGACAGCTGTGTTATCTTTCCTTGTCGTCTTTGAACTTGAAAAACCATCGCCACTTGTTCGAGTGTTTGAATAATAATGCCAGATTTGCTTTCGGCGATTAATTTAAACCCCTTGGACACCTGAGACGTTTTATGTATGGTTTTATTAAGTTATCTTTTTAAGTTTTAAGAACGGGACGAATTAATTAATCAACCTCGCATGATTAAAAATTAGAAGAAGAAATACAAATAATAACAAGAAAAACTAGTGGATAAAGCCCTGTAAGGTCAGGAACCACTATTATAGCATCCCTTTTGTAAGAGAAGACGGTTCAGTTCAGTACGGCGATTAATTTAAACCCCTTTTTATCTTAATCCGAGGTACCAATAATACTGTACAATCATTCATAAGTTGTAATTTCCTTCGAAGTGAATACTACTTATGTTTACCCTAAGGATTAAAGAATGAAACTCTTACAAGGGTCTTTTAACAACATAAATTTCTATCTCGCACCAACTTCCCCGTTATTTCTCGCAGGTTTCTGGTCGTGCGACCTTGGAAGAAACAGGTGTTAGCTAAGGAAAAATTAGATACTATAACTAAATTGTTCCATATAGATAGGCTACATTTACTAATAAAAAAAACAACGATCACAAAGGAAAGGGTGTAGATATTTCATCCCCAGTTTAAAAACCTGATGGATTGACATTATCTTATCAAAAAAATTTATCGCCTTCATTACTTAATCTCTCCTTGTATTGTTATGTATCTGTATTGCCAAATCCGTTATGGAGCAAGTTAGATCCAGGCTATATCTTTCGCTTATGATTCTAACATATGTTATAGTTATCGTGTTAGTTAATAACTCTTTCACATAAAAATTTCCTCTCATGCGTTCTCTTTATGTACCAGCTTAATATTCTATGGAAAAGTTTTATTATTGTAAGGTTTCTTATTGTTGTTAGCATCATTATTTTTTGTCTTGTTTTTATGGAATTTTCTTTCACTTCAGACGCTCCTCATGATCTGTTGGAATAATATCAGTATTAAAATTCACGAAGGAGGCCGTCATTTTGTGGAACCTTGATTACATCCCGAGGAATTGTTGAATAAAACACGGTTTTGAACAGCAAAGAAAAATTACGTTCACATATTGTGAATTTTTCTTTATTGTTCTTAACCGAGTTTTATTCAACAACTAGTAAACACCCCCGGCAAGCATGACGGAACTTAATTTAGTTTAAAAAGATATCTATTATTGCATATATCTTCTAGGGTCCTCCTAAGATCAAAAAATTCCGTCGTAAGATCATAATAACTCAATGTATTTCTTACCATTGTTTATAATATTTATTCTACTGTTTTCAAGTCATGAAAGTCTACTTTACCTAAATTTCTTATAAAAATTATAAGAACAGATTATCCCCGTGCACTTATATGGGATAATTCATGAAATCAACATTCAACAAAGGCCTTAGTCGTCAAAGGGTTGGGTTGTTTATTTCCCAAATATTTTACGAAATTTCCGTGTGTTTTATCAAAATTCTCAAAAATTCGGACTTATATCAATATTTCACGGCTAAAATAAGAATCTATGATCATTTTCCTTTCTTTTGACACTTCTCTTGATTTCGTAGGGCCATTGTTTCTAATTTAATTTTGTAAAAGAAACAACCTTAGAGAAAACCTATTCTACGTACATTTCTTATAGAAAAGTATAATGATTATCCCCGTGCATTTATATGGGAAAACTCATGAAAATAATGTTCAACAATTGCTTTGGTCGTCAAAGGGATGGGTTGTTTACTTCCCAAAAAAAATACTAGAAGTAGGTAATCAATCCATCCTGTGATGGAAAATTCTCTTAGAATAAGTCGAGAACCTCTCGAAATCTATCCCATTTCGCGATTTCCGTCAAAAGGAAAAGGAAAAAAATTTCATTTTAAAGAAAGGCCATTAATAGTAGAAATTATTTCCTAATATTTTTTAAAAGTCCGGTTTATTTTTGGGTAAGCTGCCTCTTCGAAGTATAATATCCCCACAGATTTCGTTTTCATCTTTCTTTGTTTCAACAGCAAGTATATAGTTGCTAGGAGGTACTTATCTGCATAAAAATTTGCCTTGAGCGAATACAGCGGAAAAATATATAAACGGATAACATAAGCGGGAAAAAGTAAATGGATGAAGTTGGCGAATTTTCTCAATCACTTTCCACTGAATCATTGAATTTTATTATACTTCTTACTGTTATGGCATTATCTAATAAATATATCATTAGCATCTAACTTAACATAGTGAATGAACATTAGAGTTTTGAGAAAAGCTCCAAAAATCCGTTAAGTATTTGTTGAAATACTTGTTTAGAGCAATACTTTGCGAAGCACCACCACGGAGAACCCCAAGCCAAATTTCCTAAGGGTTGGTTTGCTTACAAAGTACAGCTTTTTTCTAAAAACTCTGTCATCACAGCCGTGTTTTCTTCCTTGTAGATTGTAGTAAATGAACTTTATTTTCCGAGATATTTTTTTCGTAACGGGATGTGTGTATGAAATAATTACGAATTTCCATTTTATCCAGAATTCTTCTCTTGTCACTGAAAGTTCTTCCTGAATTTGTTAAACATTTTAACTGCTGCTACATTTGAGTTGAGTTCGATGATAGCGTGTAGAGAAATGAGTTATTGGGGAAGAAGAGCTGAGGAAGTGGAAGGAAGATTGGAAAGCTATGTTATTTGGGACAATTATCACTTTGCAGTAGTGTATTCTGAGAGGAACATAAGGCCCCCGCCAAAAGCAACATCAAATATGGGATTTTAAACCCCTCCTACTTTATACTCTTTCACATAGTGTTACCCATCTACATTTATTAAGAAAAAAATAATCTTTATGAATTGAATCCTGCATTTCATATACATCAAACACGTACAAAAATGAATATACATTTATTACCTATATCGACAAAATTATACAGTGACTCTCCTCATCATAAAGAACCCAAACTTTTCAATTCTCTACCTTAAAAATTAAACAAAATTTCGTGTTATAGGTAATTTAAAATTCATTTAAAAAGGTTTCCAACCTATAAATCACTGTATTCAGTGGAAGATTTTTTCTCATTTTGTAAAAATCAAACTTTGTATTAACATTCTGTAAAATCTCTGTAAGATGAAGATTTGGATTAATATTCTGAATGTTTACTTATACTTTGTATATTGTACTATTGGTATTACTATTTTTTACATAATAGACAGAACCATGCAATGTATATGATGCATAATCATAATAAATAAAAATAATATAACAATAATCGTGTTCAGATAAACACCTAAGAGTCGGCAATCACCCAGTTTCCAGTTTTTGGAGTAAAGATTTGCCGCCAAAATTTTTATTGCCAGCAAACGTCTTCCTAGACATTCATTTATTCCCAAAACAATTTCTATTCCCCTTGTGATGATGCTTGGATACGCTACTGCCACCTAACAGAGTAGGAAGGAAATGAAATGCGATTGAAAGAGTGAATTGTGAACGAAGCCTGCATTGTAATAACATGATTATTATCCAAGGGAAGCCCCGTCCTTGTTGGCTCCATTTCTCACTACTATATCCGTTACGTGAACAGTTAGTTAAAACTAAAATTGAAGTGCTCTAACAAGGAGAGAATTCTTTCACGAAGAGGATAGGTAGCTACTTCGCTAATTTCTCGACGGAAATATCGAAGTTGTCTCGAGAGTTAAGTGGCTCATCCGCTTGCGGTGACAATATCCTCACTCAACTGCGCAATACTTAAAGAATTCTGTTCTGTCGTCACCTGAACAAGTTCACAATCATTCGCAAGGCCACTTCATCCGTGGCCCGCTGCACTCAGCTTCCGTAAAACGTTCGCAAGCGTTGACACTTCTTTTTAAGATATAAAGTTCGCGTTTCTGATAGTGAAGCTGAAGAGCCAGTCGTAGGAGACATGAATTTCGTTTAAGCTGAAAGTAATGATCGAGCTCGGTTCGGTAAAGACAATGAATAATTCCACTTTCTCATGTTGAAAATGAATTTCGTAAATCGTTTCAGAGTAAGTTGCGATCGGCGTACCATTCTAATTAACTAGCTCCTGTTTTCGACGGAATTTTTTGTGAAGGATTACATAATAGACGGAATCATGCAATGTATATGAAAAAACAAGGGTGTCAATCACATCACAACCGAGTTCCAAGTATCGCAGTGTTTCAGCGCTGTTGATTAGAAATTCGTATAAAGTAAATCGCTAAGTTGTGGTTAACATAAGTTGAAACTTGCTTGCCTATCGAGAGCTTTATAAGGCGACCATGTTTGCATTGTTACGACACACAAAATAAGAAAAAAAGTTGTTTTTCGAAATCGATGAAAATATTCCACCGTCCCTCGGGAACAATTGAAAACTTTTTATTTGATCCAAGAATGAATATCCTAATATTGTATCAACATTTCGTATTAAATGGATTATAAATATATTCTGCATTAAATGTATGTTTGAATTAAATGTATTTTGATTAAATGAATGCTTTTTGAGAAATCAAATTTCAAAACGATCTCTCCGTGAAGGAGCGTTAAAAAATGGGCACTTTTTTTATTCTACTCCAAACTCAAGTTTCAATTATTAAAAATCCGAGAGTGATTCTGATTGTCAATTTTCATAGCGCTTTTATCAGTCATTTAAATAAATATTGAATGTATAAAATAATATACAAACTAAATCGGTGTGTTTTTCTACCTACATGATACTATAATTAAAATAAAGGTAATCCAGAGGGAATAAAAAGGGGTAAATATGAAAGTGGTGTAGGGGGGCGGGGCTGCGTCGTCGTCTTTCTTTGTTATGTTTTTATTTTTGGTGGTGGATTGTTTTGGTAATTTGGATAAAAATATTTTAGTCTTTTTTAGGCGTAGGTTCTTTTCATTTTTGGGTGAAATGAAATCAAGATGGTGTGGGGAGAAAAAATATTTTTACTCTTGTTCACTTGTCTTCAAATGTTGATAATTTAGATACTATCAGAAATGAAGTTTTTTCATCAGTTCTATTTTTACTTATTAATTAGTACCCTCAACAGTTGCAGTAATTGGGGATCATCGATGTAAAATGAATGAGTTACGTCTGACTATTTACCTGTCACTTTCAACGCATAATTGTATTTCTTTTCTATAGTCATATTTAATATATATTATTCTCTATAGATATTTGAAAGGTGCCTTTGGAGGCACGCATCATATCGTCGATCCTTTCGATCAACACGATGGAATGTNTTGTTTTCTGATTGTAGAATTGTGAAAAATTAAGAAATTATACTTGGTATTCGTATATAGCAACGATGCCGCCAATCCGAAGACTATAGATAATGTATGGTCTGACCCTTTATCTACCATATTTTTAGGCCAGGTATGATTATAGATGTATTCCCCGTCTTCTCTTCTTTAATCGTATGAATTTTATATTTAACTCCAGGTGTCAGGTCACTTTTCTTGATCAACTGAATCTCGTCCCCTTTAAATAAAACAAGAAAGGTTTTTGGATAATAATTTTTGGAATGAACAAAAATAAATGTCATTGAATGTTTTTTTAATTCTGAAATTTTAAAAATTAATTTATCTTCAAATTTGGTTAAGAAAATATTTTTTAGAGGTTTTATGAAAAGTGGCGTAAGTGGAGAAATACAAATTTATGATGAAAGAACTTGATTTCTGTTACTATCAAAATTACCAACATCTGAAAACAAATGACGAACAAGAATGAAAACATTTCTTCTCCACACACCATCTTCTTTTCATTTCACCCAAAAATGTAAAGAACCTACGCCTAAAAAAACAATAAATAATTCTATCCAAATTACCAAAACAACCCACCATCTAAAATAAAAACATAACGAAGAAAGACGACGACCAGCGACCGCCCAGCCCCTCCCGCCCCGCCCATTCTGCCCCCCCTACACCACTAACCCCTCCCTCCCTCATTCACCTCACCCCACTCTACCCCTAAGCACTCAGCTCATCCCTTTCCGATGAAAACTCGCTGTCGTCACAAAATTGAAATAGACGCTTGACACTTTCAATGTTTTTGTATTATAAATGCTTCGCCATAATCGATTTTAAAATATCTTAGGAATAAAATTTATGCAATGAAGAGTTTTATGTGTTCTAAAATGCAAAAGAATATGGTGTGAAAATTCGTGAAATTTGAGGAACTATGCCAAAGTATTTCGAAAGAAATGGAAATGCCTTTCTTATTATTACTCTCAATTACGTAAATCCTTTACAAAGTAATAATAGTAAGTAATAAAAGCCAATCAAGACAATTTCCTAATGCATTTATCTCTAATTAATTTTTAAAATGCCATTTCGTCGAAATAAATGTGATCGTGGAAAAACTTCCCAGTCTGATTTCAATTTAAGCTCCTTGTCAGATTTTAGGCAAATTAGTAGTGCTACAGAGTCACCAAAAGGGTTGATTGGCACCTTCAACCCCCTATATCTGCCAATGCCAGTTCTGTGAACTGCAAAAGCGTTCTTTTTAAAAGCCAAGAAAGCTTCTTAGGTTAAACAGCTTTTACTTTAATCTAAGATCGGTGGGAGGGGAAAGGAATGTTTAGTATTGACCTCTTTCTGGAAACAGGTAAAATCCAAACGAAGGACTTTGCGAACTCTTGAACATTAGCTCACTTTCTATTTTCCAAAAACCTCTATCAAATATCTGCCACAGTCATAAACTTTCAGAGGGCCAATTTCTTTCCTCACGACATGTGTCAAGTTGAATTCAACAAGCTTCCCTCACATTAATTTTTTTGCAGAAATATCTATTTTGGGGAGAGAAACTTGCCAGCTGCTATAAACAGATGCGACGAAATTTCTGTACAATTTGATCGCGCACGACTTGCGTCTCATGGCTGTGGTCAGTATTTTGAAATCCGGATCCCCTCAATGCTGGTGATGTTACATTTCAAAAAAATTAACATCAAAGCTATCAAGGAAGTAGCCTTTTCAGGACGATCTATTTGGGCATTGAATTTTGGGCAGTAAATTGACCGACTTTTGCGATAAATTCTCGCCACAAAAAAATGACCTGTTCCCGACATCTCTTAGGCATCAGATAAAGATTTCGTCCTATGAGTTCCTCTTTTAGAAAGTAAAATAATATAACTGTGGAAGAGTAAAGATTGAATATTAAATTCAATTTCTGTTTTATAAATCAACAATTCTTAACTATACGTAAATTTAGATAGCCATGACGCGATAACGCTGAAATCATTGTTTTGTGTAGATATCTCTGACGCAAGGAACGAATCACGAAATTACGAATACAGTTTCGAAATTCCTTGCGAGAATATAATAAGTGACTATGAGCAGGGTTTATTATCACATGAACATATTTATTCATTTAGATCGGGGGTGGCGAACTGGGGGTCCCCAAAACACCTCTCGTGTGTCCACGATGTCAATATGAGTATTTTTTTCAGTATATAACACAAGAATCACCTTTTCGAGTCGAAACGAATTCATTCTTAGTTAACCCTTTTATCCGGGCCGTTCTATCGGCCGGTTATTGTAGCGCTTCTGTCCTCTCTTCCCTCCTCTCTACATTGCTTTCACACTAAACCCTTTTTTGGTATCTGTGATGCTTCTTTATCTCTGTTGATGAAAATTTTCAATGAAAATGCAATATGTGCTAGGATTTTTAACTGGAAAAACATTGGATGTTTTTTCCGCCGCGGCGTTGCTACGTTGCCGGGAGCATTAAATACTACTAATAGCATAAATTTGTTAAATTTTTCATCCAAGAAACTATAGTCCATTTGCTAAAGTGCTAACATTGCTCTCATTCCATTTTTCTTGAATCTTGGCGGATTTTTATTTTATTTGATTATTTTATTTTACATTGAATGCTAAGTTAGATCAACAGAATGCCATTTCAAAAGGCAGTGTAAGAATTTATTAAATTTTAAATATGGTTGAAAATGCCCCAACATTTTAGGTAATTAGCACATTCTGTGAGGATAGTTTGTTGAACTTGTGTATGTATTTTATCTTGTTCATGGATCAAGAAGAGATTTGAGATTTAATGTTGCTTCTCCATTATTTCATCAGATGTTTACCGATGGTATTACCAACAAGCTGGTTGGGTGCAAAGATGCAAGTGTATCAGATGAAATGGTGCTTGTAAGAGTCTATGGGCAGAAAACAGATCTTCTAATTGACAGAGCTGCAGAAACAAGAAATATGAAGGTGAGTATCTTTGTTATCTTAAATACATAGCAGAATTTATTTCCTTTTGATGCATGCTGTATCATTTCACCCTGTTTGTAGGTAATTTTTAGCTTGAATTCACTATTGCACAGCATTTTCAATTTCTATGCACATAATTGCTGATGCATTTATGTACTACTTTAATTGCAGTCACGCTCTTGCCTTGTAATTATATCTGCCTACTTGGTGAATGCCTAGCAAATATGCTTAATTGTACATTAGTAACCCAGTTTTCCAAATTATCACATTACATAATAGTTTTGATTGTATTATTTCCATTATAAATGTTATCTCCTGCTGAATCCTGTCTCTTAATGATGATCACCTTTAATAACAGACATTTTAACAAAATTTGCTTTATTGGTATTGAGTAATTATGGAATATATTATTGTATTTGCTTTGTATGCATATCACTGACTTTATAATGTATGCCAATAAACAACTGTATGGCTTCAGTTATTCTTTTACCTCATACTTTATACTTAAAAGCTGAATATTACGCTAAAATATTTGTGTTTCATTTTCTGTAATAATTTCTAATGTATTAAATTTAAAATAATTTCAATATATCATAGACAGATGGTGTGTGATCAGTTTAAATTTAAGCTTCTGAGGTTTCCAATCAAATAGCTGTGATACACATATTGTAATTAATAAAATTGCATCACCTCTTGTAGTAGAATGTTTATAGTTATGAATTAATAAATTATTTGTAATATTTTGATACTAGTTATGGTAACTTTTGGGTATGTCAGGTTTCATTAGAATTATCTTCTATACACTTGCAATTAATTTTTGAGTATATTTAATTTATGTAATATCTTGCATTAATTGTGGAAATTAACCTCAGCTTAGATAATTTATGCTCATTATCCTACCAATTTCCAACGCATTTGACAGAGTTAAACCAAAATTATGATGCATTTTACTGCTGAAATTCATTTTTGTGGCATCCTTATAACTGTCTTACATGCAGTTGCATCTTTTTTTATTTTGTCTTACAACCTCAGTTGTATTTATCCGTCATTGATATAGTGTTCTCATTTACTTGTTATGATATGTTAATTCATCCTTATGAATGAATTTCTTTCATTAACCTTAAAGTCATCTCTAACTATCAGTAGTTTGTTGCATTTGTATTTTGAATGAATAAATATGTTGGTTTTGTATGCTCAGTGATGGATTCTCAGTGATATTTACTTCAATAATACAGTACTTGCATATAATTTGCACCTAATGAATGCTTTCTGTTATGAGAGTAATTAGGATGTTCCAAGCTTCTTATTACATATGATGTACTGTTTCTTGATCACTCAAAGATATATTTTTATGAATACAAAATTTATTTTGTGAATAATTTAATTTTACTAACATATAATGTGTGTGAGAACTGTTGTCAATCTTGTCACTCTGATATCAGTTAATATGCTCTCATAAGGTTTTAAGTGTCTTATTTCTTCTAAGTATTAACTTAACAGTGTATACATATTTTGACTGATTAAAATAAATAATTGAATGGAATAGCGAGGTCAAGGCCCATGCCAAGGCTGTTATGCCAGGAGAGAGTAACAGAGATGTGAATAAATTTTCCTTTGAGTTCATAATCAATTCTCAGTTTGATGAATTAAATGTGGTGTTATTCATGTAACTACAGTAAAATACTCTATGCAATAAACAGTCAAAGGAACCTTGTGATTTCAAATTGCGGAGGAATGTTATGGCATAGATTGCAAAGGGTCAGAGAGAGGTATAGGATATTTTTTAAAGACATATCTTTAATTTAAATATTAAGATACCCTTACTTCAAAATACTTATTTTCCATTCTATTAGACACACAATTAGTATTTATGAAAAATACTTGGATTTAATGCAGAAGGATCAAGGTCTCTACTGTAATGGTAACGCTTTTTTCAAAGAAAATGCAACTGTTACATTAACAGTATTAAGTATTAAAAGTATGTTATTATCAACAGTAATAAAGGCAACCATTTTCTATGCCTGTTGCAGGAAAATTGATGTGGAATAAAATATTTAAAAATATGAAAATCAGCAAATCATCTTGCATCTTTGAGAACCAAGTTACACCCTTGAAGCATAAGATGCAGGCTAATTTTAGGGCACATTTGGGTGTAAAAAAAGTGCATCTTATGGACAGGGACTTAAAAAATAGCTCAATTAGTCACTTTTGTGTCAATGTTTAGACTACCTGTAATCACTTTTATGTGGAATTTCATCTTAATTTTACCTCTTAGAATTATAAATGAATTCATGTTTGTAATTAACTTGTGAGAAAACATCCAATGGGAAATATCTTGAGAGAAGAAAGTGCAAGAAATATCTTAATATAGACAAGAAAAACTTTTGTGGATTTACATAGAAATAATTTGTATTTTACTATAGACAAGTAAAGATTTGATTTATTTTGATGATTAAATATTGCAAAAAAGAAATCAGAATATTAATCTCAGGTCAGCCACAGCAACTGATGGAAACGTAGAAAGGTAATAATCTTCTGTTGATTTTCTTCATCAGTCATTCATGGGCTTTTCGATTTTCATTAAATTTTAAATGCTTCAACTGTATACGTCTGATTTATTTCTGAGCACATTTACCCAAGAAAAAACCTAAAAAGCTTCAGATTTTAATGAAAACTTTCTCCGTGCCCCAAGGTAATGCATGAAGCTGGCTACGCACCTCGTCTATATGCAACTTTTGAGAATGGTTTGGTCTATGAATTTATTCCGGGGGTTGTGCTGACGACAGAAACTGTAAAGTCGCCATTTGTGTATCCCCTTGTGGCACGAATGCTGGCACAGATGCACTGCTTGGAACTCACAAAGCCACCATCGGAGAAGAACGGAATGGTTGAAAATGGTCATGGAGGACAGAGGGAACCCTTCCTTTGGAAAAAGGCTGCCAGCTTCATGGAACTTGTACCAGTTGCTTTCCAAGAAAGCGAAAAACAAGCAAGGTGGGCAACTTGATGGACCACTTTCATCCCTCTTGTAGACATGGAGATGTCAGAGATATAATTAATTCCAGATTTTTCTCTTCTTTTATATCTTGTTGATGAATTGTGCATTGACAACAAATTTATAAGATTGTCCACCTAAAGAGGTATACACTAAGCATGTTTTGTTGGCAGATTTTACATAGGGTTGAATAAATATTTTGATTTCAAACTTCTTCAACAAATTTTCTATTGGATGTCTAACTTATTGCTGTAATGTTTGCCTTTCACTTCAGTGAATCAAAAGAAATGAGCATTGGATAGGTTAACGATTAAGACTTTGTCAAAAATGCATTCATACAGGTTCGTGTACTTACTAGTATTTGACAGCATATGACATGCACATTTTTCTGAAAATTTTGGGCAGAAATTCTTCCTATGTATTGTTCGCATTTACCTCTTTTTTATTTAGATGCAGTTGGATAAAACTCACTTAACATTTTTTTTTTTCATTTTTTGTTTCTATATTTTACATTAAATCTACCTTTTGAAAGCTATATAATTGTTAATTAATTTGTGTTTTGAGTTATCTAAAAAATTCAGAACTCCATACCTTTAATATCAAATTTAATTTCTTTTACCAAAATTTTTTCTTGAAATTATGGTGTGTTATTCAATGACACATCTTGTAAGCTGATAAAAAAAAAGTATTTCAAATGCAAACATTGAATCTTTCATGAGGAATCATTGAATATCAATTTGTTGTCAACAAATACTTCAGACTTTATAACAGTAGTTTTTGTATATAATTTTCCTTTGAATTTCAATTGGTTTAATTTAAATTTATCCACATTTTCATCTGAATGTTTATTTTATTGTGCTCTAAATTTATGTTTGATAATTTTCTACAGTCGTATTTTGCTGAGTACTTTTCATTTATGTCACTTACCTATACAATGGTACAGTGTCAAAACTAGAGGAGTATAACCTTTGGCAATTTTAAATTGGTACTCAAGTTTACTACTATGTGCTCCAGTATCAAAAATCCAATTTTATGTTCATGTTTATATCTAAGTTTATTTCCAATTCATTTATATCAGAAAACTTTTGTGTGGATAAATTGAATGTATAAGCAATGCCCTCTTTTATAATATCAGTAAATGACTTCACAATAAAAATCTTAAGTAAGTTTTGCATTAAAAATATTGTTGCTTTGGTGATGTGTTTCAATTTTAACCAGCCCATACATATTGTTGTTTCATTCATTAATAGAAGTGATCATGAACTAAATGAAATACATTGACACTTACAAAGAAAATAATTACCTTAATTTATCTCATCCTTTCCATCATTTATACTGCTGGTTTTTATACGTGTTGTTGGTACTTACATAGGAATAAATTATTCTTTACCTATATGTGTACTCAGCTCATGAATTTCTCTCTGCAGCTTGAATTACTTAATAAGATTGTTATTAGTAAGGACTTCACCATTATCTAAACTCTGTATTTTGATTGTTTATGTTATGCTTACCCGTATGCAAAGTTGCTTTTGTAAAATTCTTTAGGACTTAAATGTATGGCCCTATCTAGAATCTCAAATTACTAGACATTGAATTTTTCTCTCTTAATGCAAGATGGAACAGAAGTAGATTTGGTATTTTGCTGTCTAGTTTCTTTCTGTAGTGCATGCTTGAATTTGTGTTAGAGGAAATGTTTATTTTTATGCTCATATTTTATTTAAAATTTATTAAATTTGAGATTCCTTTAGGTTTAATTTCATAAAGGCCTTGAACTTTCATGTTTTTCCTTGGAGAAACATGAAGTCCCAGCAGCTATTGCTTACATTAATTAATTATACCCAGAATTTTTATATATTGCTTCTTTACAGTTGCTAATTTTATCACCTTTAGAATTCTTTTCAGTTTATTGATCTTTCTCTAATTAAATATGTTAGGTAGTCTTTGAAGTGAACTGTCTCTGTCTCTATTGGCTTTTTGAGTGAATTTTCAGTGTTAAATTAGACCTAAGTTTTTGCTTCCTTCTTTCATGCTGCTAATTAATTGTATGAATTGCATAATATTTCTTTGCAGATTACTTTAATATTTTTACATACCTATTTCTTATTTTTATCTCTAAAGGTTAGGTTTGCTCTTCACACAGAAGGATGCACTTGGTAAATTTTCCACAGTACAGCAACTGATGGAAACGTAGAAAGGTAATAATCTTCTGTTGATTTTCTTCATCAGTCATTCATGGGCTTTTCGATTTTCATTAAATTTTAAATGCTTCAACTGTATACGTCTGATTTATTTCTGAGCACATTTACCCAAGAAAAAACCTAAAAAGCTTCAGATTTTAATGAAAACTTTCTCCGTGCCCCAAGGTAATGCATGAAGCTGGCTACGCACCTCGTCTATATGCAACTTTTGAGAATGGTTTGGTCTATGAATTTATTCCGGGGGTTGTGCTGACGACAGAAACTGTAAAGTCGCCATTTGTGTATCCCCTTGTGGCACGAATGCTGGCACAGATGCACTGCTTGGAACTCACAAAGCCACCATCGGAGAAGAACGGAATGGTTGAAAATGGTCATGGAGGACAGAGGGAACCCTTCCTTTGGAAAAAGGCTGCCAGCTTCATGGAACTTGTACCAGTTGCTTTCCAAGAAAGCGAAAAACAAGCAAGGTGGGCAACTTGATGGACCACTTTCATCCCTCTTGTAGACATGGAGATGTCAGAGATATAATTAATTCCAGATTTTTCTCTTCTTTTATATCTTGTTGATGAATTGTGCATTGACAACAAATTTATAAGATTGTCCACCTAAAGAGGTATACACTAAGCATGTTTTGTTGGCAGATTTTACATAGGGTTGAATAAATATTTTGATTTCAAACTTCTTCAACAAATTTTCTATTGGATGTCTAACTTATTGCTGTAATGTTTGCCTTTCACTTCAGTGAATCAAAAGAAATGAGCATTGGATAGGTTAACGATTAAGACTTTGTCAAAAATGCATTCATACAGGTTCGTGTACTTACTAGTATTTGACAGCATATGACATGCACATTTTTCTGAAAATTTTGGGCAGAAATTCTTCCTATGTATTGTTCGCATTTACCTCTTTTTTATTTAGATGCAGTTGGATAAAACTCACTTAACATTTTTTTTTTTCATTTTTTGTTTCTATATTTTACATTAAATCTACCTTTTGAAAGCTATATAATTGTTAATTAATTTGTGTTTTGAGTTATCTAAAAAATTCAGAACTCCATACCTTTAATATCAAATTTAATTTCTTTTACCAAAATTTTTTCTTGAAATTATGGTGTGTTATTCAATGACACATCTTGTAAGCTGATAAAAAAAAAGTATTTCAAATGCAAACATTGAATCTTTCATGAGGAATCATTGAATATCAATTTGTNTGGGCGCGTGAGTTCGTCCGACTAAGCGGCATCGTTCACAGCCAAGGCCTCTTCGAGGCACCGACCATACAAAGTGGTGTTAGGAGAACCCCCCCTTAAGGATAACAAACAAGGAAATGGGTTAGATGACTTGGCACGATAAAGTCGTGCATCTCGGAAAATTCCCAAGGAGTATATTATTCATAAATATTTATCAATTTGGTAATTTTTACACTCTTACTGTACTCATTTTTTCTCAAAGGATGTTATTTGACAGGAGAATGTTTTCATAAGGCTGTTTTTAATTTAACTAATTTGAAATATCTTACTGTTTATTGTGGATTTGAATCCTGAGAATTTTAATGTAATTGATGATAAATTTGTTATTAAAATAATCTATTGAGCCAATTCGAAGTTGTAATTTTAAACATGGCAGCAATCTAAAAGAGTTAATTCATCCTGGTAGCATTTCACAGTATGTGTTTGGATGCTATAAATTTATTTTTCTCTCCTGTATTCTTATCCATTTATTGGCTGAGCTCTCTCCTCTTTTAATTATTCTTACTACCTTTGAATTGATTACCTGCGCTAAGGCTGTGGTTGAAACAATAAATAAGCTATATTTTTCAATTGAATAAAGAACTTATTGATATAAACTTCTTTGGAGAATCAGTAACATTATAGATGTAGCTTTGAAATAAATTCTTGCTCTGACATTCATTCATTATTGTGCTTGGCATATTTAATCATTGGTACCTTTCGAATGCTGAACAAAATGAATGTATTTGTTCTTCATGTGAGCAGATACTGTGTGGGTATGCATAACATTATTATTGATGGTTGTTGGAGTGTTGTTCTTGAACTATGTTAGATGCCTTTCATCTACTTACTGACTTGCTAAAGATCTGTAAAATTCTCAAGGCATCACATAGCATTGCAAATAACGTTTAGCCATAAATATTGCATATAATTGCATCTTTAATCTGCTTCAGGTATAAGAAATTGATACCTAGCAAGGAAGCTCTACATAATGAATGGGCGATGCTACAAAAAGAGCTGCAAGGAATTGGCAGCCCAGTGGTATTCTGTCACAATGACTTACTCCTAGGAAATGTCATATACAAGGACAACAAAGTGACTTTCATTGATTATGAATATGCTGATTATAATTACCAGGCATTTGATATTGGAAACCATTTTAACGAATTTGCTGGTAAGTTAAAATATGCTGTTAATTTAAAATAGACTTCTTTTGGATGCTATTTTTATGAAAGTAAATAAAAAACTCTTTTGTAATGTCCAATCCTCTTATGTCTTCATTCTTTTGCCAAGTTTTTCCATTTAGATTTGAGTAGATAAGCAAAAAGTGAAAATGATGATATCTTGCTGAAAAATTATGTATTATTTTTCATATCCTGACATTTCTAAGTGAACATGAGCTATATACAAGTAAAAGCATAGCTTGGGTATAAAGACTTTGCTTTGTTCCTGTAAGTTAACCTAAATTTTATCTAAAATAAATTATAGTGACAGACTTTGTACATCAATGATCTCAGTTTACAATTACCATCACATAAGTTAATAGGATAATATTATTGCTAGTCAAGCAACTAATATTATAGCAAGTAATGAAGCTCTCCATTTCATCATTACAATTATTATTGAATTTATCAACTGATGCATACATTAAAATAATATTCCAATGTATTAGACAATTTAAGTGGTGGGATTCAGCCAGTTATTTGTACTGATTCATGCTAGCCTGTTCCTAGAATATCCTTAGTTTGCCAAATTGGCTCCTAAAGTTGTCATTTTCCATACATAGTAGACCATACCTGTAAAGGCACTGTGTTCATCATACTATGATGAGAATATAATTTCAGTCTTGCATAGTAAAATATTTCTTATTCAATTTTAAAGTTTTGTAAACAAATTTAGAATAATTAGAAAATGAACAAACAAATTCTAGCAATATGTTGTTGTATTCACAGAGGCAAATTGCTAAAGAACCAGTTACTAAAATTTTTTAATCCTACCACTATTTTTTGCCTTATATAATTGAATCAGTTGACATTTCCATTGACATTAATTTTTGAAGGTTGGTTTTTAATGTTTAAAATTTCTATGTCAATGCTTTCAGTTGTATATTTATTATAAGTTTTTCTGATATATTGCTTCACTATCTCAACTTCAACTTTTACAGGTGTTGATACTGTAGATTATTCATTATATCCTTCTCGAGAATTTCAAATGGCGTGGCTATGTATTTATTTGGAAGCATTCAAGGAAAATTATCCTATCAAGAAAAATAATATATGTCAACACTGCATGAAAGAAGGAGAATATTGTGATTCAGTTTGTGAAAGGGAAGTCAATGAGCTTTACATTCAGGTCAATAAATTTTCTTTGGCATCTAATCTTTTCTGGGGAATTTGGGCATTGATTCAGGCAGAGCATTCCACAATAGACTTTGATTTCTTGGGGTAAGTTCTTTCATATCAGATTATACTTTATTCTCATTTATTTATTTTCTGATACATACATTGTTATTTATCTTCTTAATTATTTCCATTCAAANCATAAAAATAATTGTAACTTTGCTCCTCCTTTAGCAATTATGGTTGGAGATCTCCTTTTATGTCTTAATCCAAAAGGAGGTAGTTCTTAAAGGAAAGGCAATTATTAAAATTTTGAAGAAAGACTCACCATTGAAATCTTATGAACTATATTTGATGTTAATTTGAAATTCATATGTGTTCTTCTTTTTGTTTGATTATATCTTGCTAGTGATACTGACGTAAACAAGTGTCAAATAGTAAGGTATCAATTTTTTATATTTCAATTCTGTACTTTTCATAAAAGTCAAATATGTACAAATATTCATAAAGTCAAATATGTATGGGCAAGAGATTCCTACATCATACTTTAACTTAGCTGTGAGAATATCTGTGAAAGAAATAGAGGTAACGTCTACCCTTCTTTCTTTCATTTCTTTCTCTAAATTCAAACATTTGAACCACATGTTTCCCATTTTTTCATGAGAATATGTATGTGATAGGTTATAGAACAATTATTGACTATTTTCTCATCTTTATTTGAACAGAATGATTAGGTTGGTCTGACCTTTTCTAATAGAGAGCCACCTTGAAAGTTTTATCGACCTCTCGAGCTAACACTCCTTAAGTTAGACAACTTTTCTCATGTATATGCATTTACATGAGTATTTTGTGGTCACATGAAACTACTCTTAGGCACAACATTTACACAAAAAAGTAGATGTATATAAATTAAGTTATGATAAAAACTACTGTATATAAAAGTTAGCAGATTGCAAGATGCTCAGTACATTAATAAAACCAAGTTTTAGTTGAAAGAGTAATAACATAAATGGATGCTTTTATAAGATGCTCAAGAAGATATACCCATTCATCCATATACTTATTTGAATGAAAATATTAATTCTCAGTGTTCTCAAAATGTGAGTATTTGGTGATAAAAATGGCATTACTAAAAGTTATTTAGACGATAAAGTCGTGCATCTCGGAAAATTCCCAAGGAGTAACGGACATGAAAAAAGTCTGACGGAACCGGGACTCGAACCCGGGTCTCCCAATTGCCGGTCGGTTGCTCTATCCATTGAGCTATCCCGCCAGAACATTTCTCCATGC
>KZ308267.1:924303-939889 GCA_000376725.2 Ladona fulva
ATACATGGTACTTACCAGATAAATATTGTATATCATATGACTATGAAAAGCGAATATTTTTCTATATCCTGAATCTGATTCTATTAATGATGCTATGGTAAATTACATTTATCTGGGAAGATTGTTGAAGAATTTCTTGAGTATATTTAAATTTAAAAGTTATAATGTAATTAATGGGTTGTTTGTTGAAAACTTTAAATTAGTTTTTCCTAATTCTCTTGATATTCTTTATTCCTACAGGTATGCAGCAATACGTTTAAATCAATATTTTGCAAAGAAAAAGGAATTCTTAAGCTTGAGCATATCAGACTTATGTGGATAACATAAAATTGTCTAGATCCATTTTTAGGACAATAAAGGAAAAAGGTGGTGTGTGATATATTTTAAAATACGGAAATACTTCATTGATTTGCATTTTCTCCAATAACTTGTTTTTGGTTCTTTGGGAGAAAGCATTTCCAAAGTCACAGAAATGGGATATTTCTTCCGATCATCGAGAATGTACAGGCTGGAAGAGAATATTTGTCAATTTTATATCAATTGTTGATTTTCATTTTTAACGAACTATGTATTCAATCCCAAAGATTCTTATATCTGTCAAGAGCATAAACAGCTGCTTGCTTTTGAGGAAGATTCCTTATACTCTTGCTCATGTGATTTTCTAAAAATAATGATCTTGGTTTGTATCAAATGTATACAGATTAATGTATGTATGTAAGATATATAACCTTTGCTTGAGGATGTGCAATTCAATTCAAGTCATTAGCATTTCTTATAATTAAGAAATGGTGATATGTATTGGTACTTAATGAGAGAATGGAAAAGAAAGATAAAGATCATAAAATTCTAATATTAGAGAGACTATGGATTTAGACTCTTTATCTCTTTGTTATTTTTTATATTTCTCTTTGTTTTATTTTTATAAATAATAAATTGACACCAATTAAGGAATACCTTTGATCTCTTATATTTTCTACCAATGGTGAAGCTAGACTCTTCATTACAGGACTCAACTTTAATAAATATTTTAGCCCATGTATTATCTNAAACTTAACAGTAACTAATATTTTGGCCCACGTGTTATTTTGAATTTACTACAAAGCTTAAATATAAAATACAATTCAAATGGTTTAAATAAAATATTTATTCTTTCTTATTACTGTAATTCATTTTGGTGCTTGGAAGGGAATTTTACATTAGAACATTTTTAAGCATCTGTGAAGTTTCCTTGATCTCAAGTCAAACTTACAACATCCTCAGGACGTAGTTCTTTTTAAATAAAATGTTTGGTCCTATACCAGCCTGATCTAACTATAAGTGAACCTGAGCCCTACCTGGTCTATATATTTGTGGTATTTTCAAGCTCAAAACTCAGAGTGAGTCCAAGAAAAATTCTGTTTCCCAGCCAAACTCTGACCCATGCATACCTCTATCAGGACCTATTTCAGATCATCTACTGCCTTGATCCAATTAGTATTATGCCCATCCTCAATGATGATATACCTTAAGAATATGAAGATGTAAGTATTATTTTTATATTAATCAAATTAAATTTAATCAAAATTTTAACAAGGCTATTTTTGTCTGTTTGGTAAGTGTTCTTAACCTAACAAATATTGGTGAATTTGCCCTTTCCTGCTATGTTGCTAAAATTAGCATTGCCAATAACAAACCTACTTGAAATAAGGGACAGAAAATATTTATTTCTGTTTTAAGGACCAAAACACTGTAGATGCAATGTATGTGCCACTGCTATCATAAACAAGTTTGAGTAAACCAGTAAAAATCTGTTTATGAAATGTGTAAAATCTATATGCTATTTCTTGAGTCTTACTCTACCTGCTTGGTATTATATTTAATCAAAGTATCTATTGACTTAGGTGTACCTTTCTCTCTCTTAAAAAAAATTAACTTTCCATGCAATACAGCTCATATTTTTTGTAAACTTTAAGTAAGAATTAAATGTATGCCAACCTGGGACATAGTATCAGATTCCTTCGGGGAAAATTTTAACTAGAGCTCATTTTTTAAATCTTTTATTTAAGTTTTTGCAGTGAATAATTTGAAGTGGTAGCCCTACTTAAGGTCTAATTAATAGCACAAACAGCATATGGATCGAATAGAGCAACTGATAACAATCAAACAAAATAGAAAGTTGAAGTGCAAACTTACCAATCATTTCAGGAAGTGTGCTGTTTTAATGCTAAAATATTCTTGAAATACGTAATGAGGAGTAATTAAACAAAGAAAAATGATGCTGGTATGTAAAGGATAAACATCAAAATCCCACTCTGGTAATCCAGTTTTATTCAAAATATTTATTTTTATTCAAAATATTTATAATATTTTTATTCTAGGAATGGCAAGTGAGTATTCAACAATACTTATAATTCATCATTAAAACTTACCAATATGGAATGGTACCCTCTTACAAGTTATGAAAATCTTCAGCCCTCTATCTCAGATGTTATAGTTTGAACACCTTTAAAATATGCAAATAAATTTCAACTGAAGACAAAAACTTAACAAACGTCAAGAAAAGATCATATTCTTTTATTAACAATATTCCCCATTCAAATTTTGTGGAACAATCACCAACCAAATTATAGCCTTTCCATCAAGGCATCTCTTCATTGATCAAAGGGCTTATTGCACCTCTGATAAGAATATATTAGTATTAGAGGGCTGTTAAGAATCGCCTGCGAGAAATCAACAAACCTTATTTGTCATGAGTAAAAAACCAAACTACCTTGAAGTATATATTTAATGCTGGTAACGAAAATAAAAGATTTATTATCGCTTCGTAACAAACAGTATTTTTCGGGTATATTTATTTCGTCTTGTGGATTTACGTACACGAGAATCGTGTTATTGCTGCATACAACGCACAAAATCCCCAAGAATGAAGCTTTCATTGAAATACCTTTCTGAGGTCACAAGTCGAAAGAAACTAATTACATATTTCCATTAGCTATCGGCCTGAACATGATCTGACCTTACGCAATCCAACCAGATTCCTCGATTTTTTTTTCTTGTGAGCAAATTTTTATGACTTTGATGCGAAGGTACACCAGAAAAGAACCTCCGTGTTAAATCAGCAGGAGACCTGAACCCTTGTGCATGGTCAGCTGAGGCCATTTCGCTCTGGTCATTCCCCTACCGGGAATCGAACATGGAACCACTTACACTCAATTTGAATCTGATGCTCACTTGGCTAACCGGAAGCAGTGATTAATTTCTTCTGTGACCTATAGACGGTCGTAAAAGAGGATTACTAGTCATCTTGGGCTCAATGATTTTGTATTTATAGTAAAGGAAACATTAATCTTGAGTTTAAAGATTTCAAACATGCCGCTACGTGAGGGAGAAAAATCCGGAGTTCGTGATTGAGAATTCAAGGCATTCAAGTGCTGGTTGGACGAAGCGGCGAAATTCTTGTTTAATACTGTGGCGAAGTGGTTATAATACTACCTTTATGGATGCAACGAGTGTAGTGAATTTTTTCATAGAGAAACGTGGATAATTTGTTTTACGTGTAGCTGACTTTCAATTAGATATTGTATATGTGCGATGTCAATCTCTCTTTCATTGGTAGTCATAGATCCTTTAACTTTGAAGATCGAGTTTACCCATCGTTAGTCAATGAAATCCTCGCAGTCTGACTTAAAGGTAATGTTTATTTCAAGCTTGATATTGATCAGTCTACAATTACTTGTTATTAAAAAGGAAGTTACATCGAGCTAATTTTTATATTTGATTAGAGAATGTTTTTCCTGTTACTGTTATTTGACATACAGAATTGCTCGATTAAAATCCCTACTTTAAATACTTATACATGATTTCTTGCCTCAAATCATCCTGTATTTGACATAATATCTCATTATTTAGATTCGTTAATTCTTGAATCACTTGTGGATGTATTTTTAAAAATGTACTTGTTGTCATTGTGATGGAAAAATATGGAAATTTATACTTCTTACTTTTATAATCCATGAAATATAAAATGAATGTTTCCTTACTGATTAAGGAAATGAGTTGGTTGAATTAAAGCTTGGGTTCTGTATTATGGGTGGTAGTGAATCCATGCAGTAAATTCCTAATAAATGTGTACCTCAATCTCGTATTACACACACTCTTGGATAGGAAAGGCAATAGCTCGTTATAAGATTCTTGCCTTTTTTTTCTTCTTCAGGAATGGTATCTGTTGTACTTCAGTTCATTTGTCTATAGCATTTAGTGCTTAAAAATTTACTGCACTTCACTCTAAAGTTTTGGATATCATAACTACCGTTTAATGTTTGACTGTTTTTAAATATTTTATTTTCTTAATCCATCTATGCAAGTNTTTGGATATTATAACTATCATTTTATGTTTGACTCTTTTTAAAATATTTTATTTGCTTAATCCATCTTTGCAAGTATTTATTTTTATTATGCATTTGAAAGTTCTCAACTTTCAGTATTAACACGTTGATGGTTGGATCTCTTCCTGCAATTTGTCATAATGACATTAATTTGGATATTAATGTATTGCTAATAATTGATATAATGAATATAATTTAAATTTGGTTCTAAACCTTGTTAATCAATTTATTATTTTCGTTTTAAATTAATTTAGAGTATAGTTTTATGCTCATATATAGACACTAAAGATTTCCATTAAATAACAATGTGAGGCTATGGCAAGACCTGAGATGATTTGAGAACTTTATTGTATTTGTTTAAGGTGTACAGATAGTGCATGTTTTATAAGCTATGCTTAAACGTGATCAATCCAACACTAAAATTAAATAATAAATTGAATTTCCTCTTACAGTAACCTCGTTGGTTGCCATGGGAGTCATTAATCAGAATCTGGAATACATCAAAGAAGTTGTTGAAGTTGAATTAGTGCAAAGTTAATTGGTTTTAGTGCATGTGAGTGGATGGCGTTCAACATCTCATCTGTTTGATGATGGCAATTGAAGAAAGAAGGAGTTTCCACAATGGATTTGGCCTCACCCCTTACCACATCTCTGATGAAGAAAAATGGTTTTCTGTTTGAAGTGCTCATTTTTGTAAGTTAGCATTTCCACATCTTACTATTTTCCTTGAGTTAAATCTTCTTTTCCTTCTCCTGCTTGGAAAATATCTCAATCCATTACATCTTATGTTTCTGGGAATTGATGTGCAATTTCAAAACACCATAAATTTTATACTCATAAGCAATATCACATAGTGGTCAATGTTTGCCATTATTCTCTATTTTCAATCCTCTTGTTAATGATTTTTGCGATAACTATCCAAATTTTCTATTACCCTAAAGAAATGCATTTTTCAATTAATTTTTAGGTTAATTCTAGGAAGTTGATAGGGTTCTGCATTAGTTTTAAATTCATTTAATCAATCTTAATGAATATTTTCTTCTTGTAATCTTAAATTATGTACTTTTAAACAAAAGCTAGAAATAAATATTACAGTTTTTACAGTTACTAACTAAGTGATAATGTAACACATTGGAAGGGCCTTTAGAAGAAAATTGAATTCCAACTTTGATCTATTTTATCAATTGAGTATAATTCGAGCTGTCATACTCAAGTTTTACTTCTTTGAATATAAGCTTTGAGTAAATTTTAACTTTAGTAAAATAATTCTCAGTAGAAAACATGAATTTGAGAGGTATTTCATGAATTTCATTTATGATTTAAACACGGGACATTTTTTTCAGAAATAAATCCATTACATTGAGTGATTAAATACTATTTTCTGTATTTTAAGAAGTATTTGCATTTAAAAACGTTATTTCATGCTTGTTCATCAGTTTCATTCCATTTTTATGGACTTGTTTTTTTTAATGATGATCCAAGCCTTCATCTCAATGACACTCAATTTTGAAAGTTTTAGTTAGGTCTTTCTTTTTCCGTTGGGTATTTCAATTCTTCAGTTACTTAAATCTTTGAAGAAACAAGTATAATTAACTGTACTATAAATAATTGACTAGCTATTGCATTCATGGATACATTTCAGGTGTCAGTTTTCACTAATTAGTCACCTCTTAAATTTGTCATCCCAGTCAAAGGTACAGAGATGATTTCATTTTGGAAAAGATATATTTATGGTAACAGAAGCTTACTCATTTTGTGCACATAGGATATAAGAAGATTGGCTGCAGACCTTTTGCTTCCAAATTGTTTCGCTGGAAAGGTTTCACTAATGACTACTAAAATCACTTTTTGTCTCATTCACTGAGGATGACAACATTCTTGTTAAATTCGTATTTAGCACATTGTTCCTTGCAAATGGGGGTGGTTTCTGTTCTTTGGATTTTGTTAAGTTGGTTGAGTCTCTATTTTATTTTTTTATTACACCTTTTTATCGGTAAATTTCTGTTTGATTGGTCACTTGTATTTTCCTCTGTAAACATCAAAACTTCTTATTTTACTTCATCCTCACCTTGAACATCCATGAAATCTTTGTTGATTTGACTTTTTATTTCTTTTTAACCCTTGTATCACATTCAGTTCACACACTGGTCACTTTGAAATTTCCTCTAGATGCCGAAAGAGTGGTTTTTCGTTGCTTTCTATGTGGAAGAAGTCTGTGTATATATTGTTGTTCACCATGCATTTCAACTTCAATTTTACATTGGTAATTGGGCTTTTCCACCCCCTTTTTCAATACACTTCGGTTTTACATTTTGACTTTGAATTATCTTCAAACTCTTCAGAAGAAATTTTTTTGTTTTGTTTCCCAATGTTCAGTTGGGAGTTTTCAGATATATTTTCTGATCTGCAGATCAGAAAAGTTGGTGTATTGCATACATGCAATACACCAACTTTTCTGAAGAGGGAATGTGTCAAGTATTTTGTCTGTTTATGGGAGTTCTTCATGGCAAAACCTTAATCTTCATCTTTAGGCTGTTGTTCTAATACTCAAAATTCCATTGCTAACCACCTCGTGACTTCCATTCCACGGCATAAAGGAGTGATTATTTTATACTAATTTACTTTTTTCTCTGGACAGCCTGCTTTCTTACTGCTTCATTTGTTATAAATATTTCTAAAATAATTATAAATGCTTTATCTGATGTTGACTTTTTATAACAACATGGGTTCATTATCGATTAGGGTAAATATATCTATATGAGGTAAAAAGAATCTAATTTTCATAGAATAAGAGCTTCAATTATATCAGAAAAGAGAGAATTTAACAACCAGTTTACTGTTGATTAATGAAAGAAACAATTAATGGGAAAAGTATCTCATCAGATGACATACATTATTGGTCGACTCCCTCATTAAGTATTCCTGCAATTAATTTAACATTTAATGGATAAGTACCTATTATAGTATACAAAAGGTCCTTCTAAGACAATAGATATGAATAGCTAGTTTAAAATGATTTAATATTATTCTTATTTACACTAACAATAAGACAATGTCTGGTATAGATGGATAAATTATGAATTTAGAAAAATACAAATGTACAAAATTACAAATGTAAATTAACAAAAATACAAATTAAAGAATACCAAGAAAACTTATGTATTCTTTGAGTCTTTGTTTACAGACTTTTACGTTAAGATTGCTTTTTGTCGCGGCGTTACATTAATACGTCTTTCAGGAGCTTTACTACGCAGCTGTAAATTGTGAAATTATTATTAAATAGGATATGTTTCGCTGTTATCAATATAATGTGTGAAGCCATGTTCACTCGATTCATTTTTCGTAATTTTAATTTTCGTAAATCAAACACTCCTCTTGCATGTAGCGTCTATTTTTTTCTTCATGTTTTCCGATATTGCATCGCAAATCGTCAACAACTTGAAAAGTAGTTTTTTAACAGCGTTAATTCTAATTCATACGCGTGTACGTAATGTATGCGGAAGCGTTGTCGCTCTTTTCCAAAATTCAATAATATCATTGTTGCCTTTCTTATTACTTTTTGCGAGTTGAATAATTCAGTTATCTATTGTCTTCAGATGTCTAATTGATTTCTTGTAGCGTTTTCCCTTTCAGAACGTTGCACTGCTGGACCCAAATTCTGGAAATGATTTTTAAAATACCGACAACCCACTCACAATTAAGTGCAATTATGAGTGGGTTGTCTGAATTTTAAAATGTTTTCACAGAAATTTGAGCCCAGCAGTGCAATATTTTGGAAGTGGAAAAACAAGTAGTATTTGAAATTGAAATTTTTGCAGCCGAAAAAGTAATCGGAAAAAGATGTCGGAAATAAATGATTTGACCGCCCGCCAAGCGGGTTCGAGGGCTGGGGTGCGGGTCTTTTGCACCCGCAACACTAAAGGACGGGCTCGAATCCGTTAATTCCGAAGTTAGGGTGAGGAAAAAGCTTCCGGTGGGGTTGGCGGCCCTCTAATCCCGGAAGCGCCCGCGACCGGATTCGAACCCGAGACAGTTAGCGTCGCACCTAGGTGCTGTGACCCACTACGCCAGCCTGTCGAACGGTGAAAGTATGGCAGAATATCGTGCTCGTTCGTCGAGGAGGGAATAGGAAGCGTGCATTTACAATGTTCAACCACTTTTCATCGTTAATCATAATAGAATGAGCATCAACATCGCATTTGTTAAAATTAATAAAAGCTGTATTATTGAATCAATGTTAGGAAAGTTGAAGTTTCTTCAGACTAATAATTAGTGTGAATTACCGAAGAAAATGAATTATCTTTCAATTTTTTATGAAAATTCTCTGATATAAAACTCCTTAAGTTAGGTTTTATATGAACCAAGTTTTGTACGATTCACGACCCATTTGACTCAATTCTTTAGTGCTCTTCTGGTATGCGATCTACTACCATAATTTTATATACCTCCACCCTGTAATGATTTACTAATATTTGTTGGGCTGACGAGATTTATAAAGTAGCTTGTAAATGATATCCATTCAAATGTATGGATTTACGGTAGTTTTAAATAATATATCATTAATAAAAAGCTATAATTCAAACACTCCGAAGTGATGCAATGTATTGATACGTTAAATTTTATTTATCAACGATTATCTACCGACGCTTATCAAAGGTCAATAAATCATGATCAGATCTCAGAAATATGGATTTTGCTTCATGACTAGGGGAAGGTCGTCTGGTATTGGACACCTTAGCTTTTTTTAGACTGTCAGGCTGAAAGATATCCAATTACTTCATGCACAAAACGATACCCTGTTATCTTATACACAATATCTTAAAGATGATTTGACAGGTAAAAACTAATAATACGCATTTTTGTAAAAAATCAAAGGTAACACAAATTAGCTTCCTTAAAAAGTGGAGGGTGGTATCGGACAGACATAAAACTATAGAGAATTGTTCTTTTGAGGTAATTAAATAACAGAACAAATTACAAATGCTAACTGTTTACTTACAGGAGTTCTTAATTACAGAAAATACAGTTTTATAAGGCTTTGAAATACAGCCTAAAATAAAAGTAAATAGTAAAAAATAATTAGACGTTAAAATTCTTGGAGTTTCATCAAGAATGTTTATTTTTTATTCTTACACAAATCACAATGATAAAACAGTGTGTCTTCAACATTGGCACATTGTTAATGGGCCCAACCTTTACATATGTTACACTGTATCCAACCATCATCAAAAGACTCCCCGCAGATTATGTAGTTTGTGGTCTGTGAAGAAGATGTAGGAACAGTTGAAGAGGATGGAGCTCTGCTGCTTGAAGAAGATGGAATACTACAGCTAACAAACTTAAGTCGTTTTCTTGGGACTAGTTTAGTTGCATTAGAAGCCAGTTTCCTCATTTGTTTAATTTTCTTCTTATCTGCATTACTTTTATAAGCATTGTCTTTCTCCTTCTTTATTTTTTGTTTTATCTCCCTTATCTTGATTCTGCTTTAGCTTTCTTTTCCTCGATAAGGGCTTTTTTCTCCACAAGCATATTTTTATAGGGTGTAGATATTAGTATTTCACTCTTCTCACTACGATTTTCTCTTATTTTGTACTTTACACTTGAAGTGCTAGGTAGTAGTAAAAATTTGTGCCAATATCTGTTGAGTACTCAATGACATCAAAATAGCTACTGCTTGGAGTTGGCCACAAGTTTTGTTTGGAGACTCAGACCAGTTGGAAACGTGAGAGGGTCCCACTTTTAAGGGCTGGTTGAGCATTGGGCTATGATCAACAGGATTGTCTGAATTAGGCCCACCCCTATCAGGCAAGTTTGAAACACCAGCTGACTGATGAAGTTCCTTTTGCTCAGGATTGGTCGACGTCTGAATTTGATCTGACTTTTTGGTCTCTCTTCTGGTTTCGGAGTTGAGCTGATCAGTGACCCTGCAAAGTCTAAGTCAGAAAACACATTTCGATCCAATAGATAAATCCCAGTGCACTCGAACCCATATTGTGCTAATTCCATTCTGCAGATTCTGGAAAAAGCAGAGTTCACCAGCCCAGCTTTATCTTTCAGTGTTATTTTCATGTTAGGGTACTTCCTGTAAGGATCCACACGCAAAACTACATGCTTCATTATATGTATTTTTAAGTGCTTTCATTATTGACCGATCCAATGGTTGGATCTTATGGGAAGTGTGAGGTGGCAGACTTATCATGTGAATATGATTTTGTTTGGCATATAGGATTATGTTAAGATCCTTGTGACTAGAGTGGTCGTCTCTGATCAATAAGACTGGGCTCTTCTGAGTAGGGTTTACACGTTCATCAAATGCTTTCATCCATTTCTGGAATCCATCTTTGGTGATCCACCCACTCATCTGCGCATCAAACGTGCTTCCTGGTGGAGCGTCCTTTTTTGTCATTGTCAATCCTCACACGAGGGAATACAAACAAAGGAGGGATGAACTGATCTCCTGCTGCATTTATTCACAACAGAACAGTCACATTCCTTTCTCTCTCCCCAGATGTTAATTTCCCAACCTTTTTTTTTTTTTTTTCCCCTTTTACAGACATTACCTTTAGTCTGTTGTTGTGTACACAAGATACACCGGTTTCATCTGCATTAAATATCCGTGACGGATTGAACTTGTATTTCTCCATAAGCTCAGTTAGCATATCAAAAAATATGTTGACCTTATCTTTACTGAAACCAACAGCACGCTGAAGGCTTGTCAACTTGGCTATTTTCAACCTTAAGTCCAGATGTGGGTTTATAAAGACATAGTAAAAATCTTTTCCACCCATACGTGTTTCTTTATTGAAGCGGTGTTTGGTTTTTAGTTTTTCAGTAAGTTTGTAAGCTAGTTTTAAAAATTCAGGTTTGCTTAGAGGCAATTAGTTGACTATGCAAAGCCTTTACATGATTGTATAGTATTTCCTCTTGGTCACGATCAAGCATTCTACTAAACATGCCTTTATTATCCAAGCAGCAAGGCTTAGCTGTTGCCTCTTTCCTTTCCAACAGATTTTCGACACGATATCCTAATGTACTCTTAGGAACAGCACATCTTGTACTAGCTGCACGTACTGTCATTTATTTGGAAATGACTTTGTCCATGGCCAACGTCATATCTTTTTCATCTCAATTGCCACGTATTTTCCCCGTGGTTTCCTGGAAAAGCCAGTAACCATTAAAAAACTTGAAGTTTATTTACCAGTGTGATGTCCGATACCAGCCGAACGACTTGCATGTAGTACGATTGGCTATCTACCAACATAGATTGGCTTATAACAACATGAATGAAACTATACGCCTAAATTATAATATATAAACCCTAATGAATGTTTTGATAGCAACAATATATAAATACACTTACTTTGTAATAAGTTGCAGCCATACAAAACTATCTCCGTGCACCAGATTACTCTCGAAAATCCAAAAACTCAAAGTACGAAACACACCACTCATAGGACAAAGCCAATATGGTGTGGGCTTGGCTAGTTCATTTTGACCAACTCACTGTGTGCTTGACAGGTATTGACTTAAGCGGAAATAACAAAAACAACAATTGTCCGATACCACCCGCTGTCTGATACCAAACGACCTTCCCCTATATACCACATTTCTGCTAAAAGTTTGGTTTTTCTGTGACACCTGGTCATTGTTCTACAAAGGTGTGAAGATGACCGAGTCATGGATTTGCACGAATTTTCCGTGTTTTGATTTGGTTAACGTCGACTCAGATAAAGCAGGAGATCGATATTGACTCTTAATGTGTACATCATTTTAAAGACAAACAAATGTTCTTTTGAATTATGTATAACATGTCCCATTATAATGGCAGACCATCAATGGGTAGTGTGTCTAGTCCAGGTCTATACTATTTTCAATACGACAGTAGTACCTCGACTATCCTTAGTAAGAATCCCAAGGAAGAATGGACTTGAAAAAAGTCTGACGGGACCGGGAATCGAACCCGGGTCTCCCAATTGCCGGTCGGGTGCTCTGTACATTGAGCTATCCCGGCAGAACATTTCTCCAAGCCATTCAGGATACTTTGTGGGCAAGGATAGCTCAACGGACATTGGGAGACCCGGGTTTGATTCCCGGTCCTGTCAGACTTTTTTCAAGCCCATTCTTCCTTGGGATTTTTCCTGGGTGTGCACCATCTTGCACAAAGTCATCCTCACCCATTTTCGTTTATCCTTAGTGCAGTGCAGCACCTACCCTGGGGGGGAAAATTGTTGTAATCAGATTATAGATGTGTTCACGTTGCAGATGGAACTCAAATTTCCCAATTCATTTCTTACGGAATTTTGATTATGATTGTCATTGTAATTTATTAAAATATATTTAGTAAGTGTTCTTTTGAATTAATGAAGTTTTCAGATTTTACAATTTCAATATTTTAGGGGTTCATTATTAAGTAATCCAACCTGAATGTTGCATACTTTGTCCGAAACCCATATTGACGATCATGAAGTTTTTCAGAGTTGACAGTTTAACTACGATGCAAGTGCATCGTTGGTTGTTGGAAATATGTTGAAATATGTAGATATCTAAGATTTTGTCATTAAACATGGTGATTTCTTGTACTTTTTTCTGAATTATTTATTTAGAATTGCCATTTAATAATTTCTTAGTATTAAAGCATTTTCTGTTTCAACTCTCCACAGATAATTATACCATGTAGAGTTTTATAATCTTAGAATTTTTAATTTATTACTGTACATCTGCATCCATAATTTCTGTGAATTATTTAAGATCCAATCAATTTGGACTCTTTCTTTGAAAGTAAAAGTACTTAAATTATCATACTTTCAATTGTTTGTTAATTTAAGAAAATGTATTGGAAAAGTTCATTTTAATTAGGCTAGAAATACTTAATTAGAGGGGCTTCCAGATAACCAGATAGTGGGCAACTTCGACATTCGACTTAATGTGGTCCTGGGTTCAATTTCCTGGGTGGGGGTCAACATGCGAAATTACCTCAGCTGTCGAACTTCGAACTTTTAACAATGCTACTTATTATTAATTAGCTTTTTTTTGAACTGACTTTGCTATCAGTGCTATGTTTACTTAAATCTTATAATTTGTTCAACTCAACCATTTTACATAATGGCCTACAAGTTTTTAAATTAAAAACTTATATTGGGTTTATATCTTTAAATTTTTGTGTCAGCATATTATGGTAATTCTTCAAATTTTCTTCCGCAGGTTAATTTCTGAATTAATGACTGGATTTACAGCATATGGAGAGGATTTTTGGTAAAAGATGTTTGGTTCAGTTAACAGAACTCTTTATTTACCAATGTTACAATTTTTGCAACAAGCATTACATCAGGGGCACATCACTAGGTAGGATGCAAGAGAGAGGTGCATCCCCAAGATCAGAGTCCCACTTCAATGTCCTTCACAGGAGTCGAAGGGAATGAATCCTTCCCTATCCTCTGCTGCTTCCTGGAGAATCAACTGGCGGTGGCAGATACAGGCATACAGTATCCTCTGCTGCTTCCTGGATAATCAACTGGCGGTGGCAGATGCAGGCATACAGTGCAGCCAGAGATGCTGCGTGCCATCTATGTCCGAAATCCAGAGATCCAGCAGGTTGTTCTCCTGTCAGCTCCATGTTGACATACTGTGCCACTGCAATCAAGGCAAGAAGTGTGCCTTTGGCATCCCAATCATATCACAGGCTGCCATCAGATACAAGTTCTTTGGACACCAAAGTCTCTCCAGGATGTGCCGAAAATGTGGAAACAGATAATCCAGAGACCATTGACAGGCCACGAATGACTGCTTGCTGGAGCTTGGCGTTGGTTGTCAGTCTGATGAGTCACCAATGCAGAGTCTGGCAAGAGTCCAGTGTGAGTCAAGACATCAGCTCCCAGAATGACCACTGGCGACAATAAAGGCCAGTGGTAATGCTGTCAGATGTTGACCGACACCACACAGCAGCATAAGTGCAGATGGGCATTCTGTTTGCAGCCACCAACTTCAGAGGGTGAAGAGGCAGGCGAGTGTTATTGCATGCGAGATTGAGGCATCAGCAAGACGGCAGACAGGTGTGCTCCACTCCACTCCAGCACATGTAGGCAGATTTCTGCCAGGAGAACCTGGCACTGGCTGGTTTTCAGTTTCCCAACCTCCAACAGGTTGAACAGAAGGAGCAGTTTTCAGCTTGGTCCACTGGTGGTAATAGCAGAGTGCCTGACCAGCAGCTGCATGCCCAAAGGATCTCTGTGGATCACTGCAAGAAAAACAAAGATTTTGTTTCAATTGAAACATTTTAAAGTGTGTGTTTTATTACAGAGTTCAATAAAAAGATGTCAAACTATACAATTTTAAGTTTCATTTGGAACATGTCCTCCAAATCTTTTGGTACAGTACATGACACCTGGGCCACAGATCTCAAAAATTTAAGTTTTTCCTGTTTTAGCTGAAGAATCTGCCTTCCATTCTTGTATCCCCAGTGATCTGTCTTCTTCAATGGCTAAACTCAGAACTTACAATTATTCTGAACACAGTCATTGAAAAGAAAGAACACTGAGAATACAAATACTGAAAACAAAAATTGATCTGAAAAATAAAATTATGAGGAAATGAAAATATAGTTTTAGCCAATTAAATGACTAGTATAATTTTTCAAGGGTAGTACCAAAGATTAAATTGTCAAGTTGAAAATGCTAAGCTGAAAAGAGAACTTTCTAGAAACATCACATTTTCCACCAATAACTTTGATATCTAAAACTAAGATTCATTTTCAAGAAACTGTACTGGAGTTATGAAAATTTTAAGAAACTGTAAATCATGACAATTAAGAGAAATTGTAGAAGGATTAATAGTAGACTTTTAAGTTAAGAATAAAAAAAAACTCATTAAAAGACACACAAGATTCTAATGATCATGCTATATAAGAGACTTCAAAAAAAAATACAATATATGAAGCAATACATATTAAATCACTAGCATAAAAAAGCAACTTACGAATACTTGAGAAAATAAGTTAAGGTTAAGTCAATAAACCTTTATAATAAAATAACATAATTTTTATGAAAATCCTGCAAGATATCTTTAAAGAAATGCTAATATGATCACAAAATGGAAACTATTAAGAAATAATTGCTTAAGAAATTCTATCAAGATGTAATAAGTCAAGTGAATTAGAGTTCAATTTCAAACAGACATCTTACACTAATAATGTATACTTAAAATGGGCTTTAACTAATGTTCACCCT
>KZ308267.1:940149-959405 GCA_000376725.2 Ladona fulva
AGAAATATTTATAATTTGAGACATGAAATTTCTGAGATCCGAAAATTTATCTAGAATGCAGTAAAGCCTTAATTTAACAAGGTTAAATGGAAGTGTCACTTTTATGCATTTGCTTAGTTAATGTTTCTTTTAAACTTATGTTCACCATTACTTGATGTCATAGCTGATTTACAACTTGAAGACTTAACAACAGGGTTTAAAAAAAAGCCACTGCTTCCTAAGAAGAGTTGTCTAAAAAATCTGATAAGTCCAACCTTATTGATCAGAATTATTTGAAATTTAGTTTAGAGTCAAGAAAATGAGAAAAGGGTTAAAATTTTAAGATCTGAGAATCTTGGTAGCAATAATTTAGTCGCAAATCTTCCTTGATATATTAATTTAGCAATATATAAGGTTGAATTTTACACTTATGCTGAACTGAATAGGCTTTTCCATAAGTTATAACAGACTGGTAAGCCCTCTAATTCTATACTGTAGATTGACATTAGACTGTAACATTTGTACTTCGAGAAAAAATTATTTTCAGAGAATTTTTCAAAGTCAACTGACTTAGAGTATTTAATTTTTCATTTGTTGTTAGTCCTTATTTTAATTCTATTCAATTTAGATATGTTTCAAAGAATAATCTTCATATAAATCATCAAAAACTATTTACATGCTGAAAATGGGAACAAGTTTCTTCTCCATAAAAATATGGAAAATCCCCCAGTATTATAAATACTGCAGTTTCCAAAGTATTCTGCACATTAAAAAAAAGTAACACATAAACATTCATTTTCAGCTAAAATGGTTAAAATTTCACATAAATATTAAAATTACTGAACAATTTAGCTTCCTTTCATTGAAATAAAATATTAATACCAACTAAAATTCATTCATGCATACTCAGCATTCATAGGAAAACCAGCATTGTTAACCTAATCAAGAATTCTTGACAGAAAAAGTAATCTGGATGGTATAAATTTACAATTAAAATCTTCAAGAGTGATTTATCAAAATTAACAAATGATTTATATGGATCATGCATTTAGAATTCAATACTACCGAATTTATCTTGATACCTCAAATTGTTATTAATTAATTCATGCAACAACTTCATGAAAAAGTAATCTATTTCTCTTAAGAACATTCCATATTCCAAAAGAGTAAACACTAAAACTGTCTGTCTAAAACTAATACTGTCATAATTAAACATAGTTTAAAATAGAAGGGAGTTCAGGACATAAATAGAATTCACACATTTATCACTCAGTATATGACATATATTTTGCAAATTCTGCACTTTACTTTTTTAATAAAATATTCAATAAGATGAGATTAGAAGAGTTCTTCAAAAATTTCAACTATAAATTTAATATTAAAATTCTGAGCATAATAAAATCAATAATTGAAGCCAATTGAATTTTACATTTAAGAACATTAAATGACAAATAAATATTACTAAGTCATAAAAAATTGAAAGGTGATTCAATTGCTTCGGAAATTCACACTAATTATTAGTCTGAAGAAACTTCAACTTTCCTAACATTGATTCAATAATACAGCTTTTATTAATTTTAACAAATGCGATGTTGATGTTCATTCTATTATGATTAACGATGAAAAGTGATGGAACACTGTAAATGCATGCTTTCTATTCCCTCCTCGACGAACAAGCACGATATTCTGCCTCACTCTCACCGTTCGACAGGCTGGCGTAGTGGGTCACAGCACCTAGGTGCGACGCTAACTGTCTCGGGTTCGAATCCGGTCGCGGGCGCTTCCGGGATTAGAGGGCCGCCAACCCCACCGGAAGCTTTTTCCTCACCCTAACTTCGGAATTAACGGATTCGAGCCCGTCCTTTAGTGTTGCGGGTGCAAAAGACCCGCACCCCAGCCCTCGAACCCGCTTGGCGGGCGGTCAAATCATTTATTTCCGACATCTTTTTCCGATTACTTTTTCGGCTGCAAAAATTTCAATTTCAAATACTACTTGTTTTTCCACTTCCAAAATATTGCACTGCTGGGCTCAAATTTCTGTGAAAACATTTTAAAATTCAGACAACCCACTCATAATTGCACTTAATTGTGAGTGGGTTGTCGGTATTTTAAAAATCATTTCCAGAATTTGGGTCCAGCAGTGCAACGTTCTGAAAGGGAAAACGCTACAAGAAATCAATTAGACATCTGAAGACAATAGATAACTGAATTATTCAACTCGCAAAAAGTAATAAGAAAGGCAACAATGATATTATTGAATTTTGGAAAAGAGCGACAACGCTTCCGCATACATTACGTACACGCGTATGAATTAGAATTAACGCTGTTAAAAAACTACTTTTCAAGTTGTTGACGATTTGCGATGCAATATCGGAAAACATGAAGAAAAAAATAGACGCTACATGCAAGAGGAGTGTTTGATTTACGAAAATTAAAATTACGAAAAATGAATCGAGTGAACATGGCTTCAACCACAAACACATTATATTGATAACAGCGAAACATATCCTATTTAATAATAATTTCACAATTTACAGCTGCGTAGTAAAGCTCCTGAAAGACGTATTAATGTAACGCCGCGACAAAAAGCAATCTTAACGTAAAAGTCTGTAAACAAAGACTCAAAGAATACATAAGTTTTCTTGGTATTCTTTAATTTGTATTTTTGTTAATTTACATTTGTAATTTTGTACATTTGTATTTTTCTAAATTCATAATTTATCCATCTATACCAGACATTGTCTTATTGTTAGTGTAAATAAGAATAATATTAAATCATTTTAAACTAGCTATTCATATCTATTGTCTTAGAAGGACCTTTTGTATACTATAATAGGTACTTATCCATTAAATGTTAAATTAATTGCAGGAATACTTAATGAGGGAGTCGACCAATAATGTATGTCATCTGATGAGATACTTTTCCCATTAATTGTTTCTTTCATTAATCAACAGTAAACTGGTTGTTAAATTCTCTCTTTTCTGATATAATTGAAGCTCTTATTCTATGAAAATTAGATTCTTTTTACCTCATATAGATATATTTACCCTAATCGATAATGAACCCATGTTGTTATAAAAAGTCAACATCAGATAAAGCATTTATAATTATTTTAGAAATATTTATAACAAATATCGGTAAACTTGAAGAAAAAAATAGACGTTACATGCAAGAGGAGTATTCATTTTACGAAAATTAAAATTACTAAAACTGAATCAAGTAAACTTGACAACAACCGTAAGGACATAAGAAGGATTATAGGGAAACCTAATCATACGCATTTAATAAAAAATTTCAATTAACAGCCGCATGGTAAAGCTCCTGAAAGTCTTATTAATGTAGCTATGCGAAAACATGCTATCTTAACTAAAATTGGTAAATTTTAGCAATTTATTTAATTAATTAACGCAAAGCATTAAAGAATAAATAAGTTTTCTTGGTATTCTTTCCTTTTATGTAATTGCAATTCCCTCGAAATTTATCAAGTATCTATTCTGATATATATATACAAAGTTATATATGATCAATGCCAGAAATTGCCTCATTGTTGGTATAAATAAGATGCAAATTAAATTAATTTAGACTTACTGTTCATGTCCATTGTCTCAGAAGGACCTTGAGTGTACAATAAAAGATATCCTTATAAATATTCAATTAATTCTTGCAATAGTTAGCAAGAAAGTCTACCAGTAAATTATGAGATTTAATGAGATTTTTTCCTAATACAAGTCTCCTTCATTAGTCAACAGTAAAATGGTTACTATTTTTTTTTTTCTTTTCTGATACAATTGAAGTTCTTATCAAGACTTCTTTTACCTCATAGATGAATGTTTTAACTACCTGATAATGAACTCAAGTTATTATATAAAGTTAACAAAAGAAATCAAGCTGTCCAGGGAAACGAGTAATTTAGTGTAAAATAATCACTCCTTATGCTGTGGAATGCAAGTCGTGAGATTGCAAACCACCGATTTTTGAGTATTTGAACAAGATACTACAAATGAAGATGAAGGTTTTGCCATGAAGAACTCCCATAAACAGATAAAATATTGACACATTCCCTCTTTCGTAATATTGGTGTATTGCACGCAGATCAGAAAATGCATCTGAAAATTCCCAACAGAACGTTGGGAAACAGTCAAAAATTTCTTCTGAAGAGTTAGAAAATACTTAAAAATCAAAAGTGAAACCAAAGTGTAGTGTAAAAGGGGGTAAAAAAGTCCAATTAAGATGTCACCAACTTAAAATTGATGTTTAAACAAATGGTGAACAACAATATACTTTGGCAAACTTCTCCCAAATAGAAAGCAACGAAAAACCACTCTTTCAGCATCTAGAGGAAATTTCGAAGTTTGAACAGAATGTGATACAAGGGTTAAAAAGAAATAAAAAGTCAAATCAACAAAGATTTCGTGGATGTTCAAGGTGAGGATGAAGTCAAATAAGAAGTGCTGTTGTTTACAGAGGAAAACACAAGTGACCAATCAAACACAGAAATTTACTGATAAAAAAGGTGCCTCGTAAAAAAATGTAAACAGATATCCAAATGGTCCAAACCAATAGTATAAAAGCTCAAAAAATTTTGGATAAAACCAACCTAACAACATCCAAAAGAACGAGAAAACCACCACATTTGAAACTACATTTGCAAGAAGCAATTCCCCTCTAAAAGTACTGGAGTGCCTAGGTAATACCTCTATGGTCCTAGACTTGATGACGGAATATCCTGATGATGGTAAAGGGGGAAAATGTATGTAATACAGCTAACGAGCACAGGGACCGAATAGCTCCTTGGATGAGGGGTTTCCCCACCACCAAGGGCCTCCTTGGAGGGTGGATTAGTAAGGGGTAGGTTAGGGTACCTTGTTGTCCTCAAGGTGAGAAATCACCCAAAAGGCAGATGAGTCTCTCAAGACCAATGGCAACAATATGGCCAATAAATACACGGGCTAACAAAATTAGAGATGAAAAATATGTATAACCTTATCAATTTTAATCCAAAAAATTTAGAAACATTCAGCTCTCATCATTTCATCACATTTCACAAAATAGTTGTGTTCAAAGACCTCCTAATAAACCTAAAACTTCCTGTCCATCTAAATTATTATTAAAGTTTTCATGAATGATATTTCTAATCATTGATCCAAGTATACTGAAAGCTTAAATTCAGTTATAATGCCGTTTTTAAAGTGGAAGGCATTTTCAAACATTCCAAAATCAGCCTTACTGAATATGTTACACAATTTTTTTGCCAATTAGTAATCTTTGTTTAAATTTCATTCAGTTCAAAAGGAAAAGTTTAAGTACCCCATGCTATATTTCTCTGTGCATAAAACTACTCATGATTAGGATGACTAAATGAATTCTCATTGATAATTTTATCCTTTAAGTGAACCATTAAAATCAGAATTAGAGAGTCTTTGTAAAAAATTATCAGGTTCCACCAAAATACTAAGGGGACCAGTAATGAAAAGAAAAATAAAATTATCTGAAATAGAGTGCCTTGCAGTTTTTCATAAGTTTAGAAATTGAAATTTATGACATTTATTAAAATATTATCTCTGAAAACAAAACCTCAGAAATTGTTCCTACTTCCACATAACATATGAAATATGAACAATAATAAAGCATAATAATTCTGCTGTCCACAAAACTTTTTCTACATGTGAATAATATGTACTTATGCCCAAAAACAAACTAACTGCAAGCATCTATAACTAGCTAAAAAATTATTCTTGATTTCCCATAATCATTGAGAGTTCAAATCAATATAGCTTCCTTTCATGTCAAAAGATAACAGCTAAAAATTCTCTACCAAGATCTTAAAATTATAATTTCCATTTGACAAATAAACTCAGCAAATGGACTTTGTAATTCTGGGTACATAAAAGCTCTTTTAAGCTTAAAAAACTTCAAATCAATCCCCCCCCCCACTCTCTCTGATAACAACTTAAGTTTTCCACAAATTAATAAATAGGATCATTAGTCCCTCCAAGAACGTAGTAAGTAAATAATTATCAAAATTGAAGTGTTTTCAACAGCCTTTATGAATTAATACAATATTCATCGACAAGTAAAAATATAGACAAATCCAGGTTGTCTGACATCATAAAAATCTGACAGCATTGCTAATAAATGAAGGACAGGGTAAAATATGTTACCTATGTTAATATTCTAAGGAAGACACATACAGCAAATCTGTTAAGAACGTAAAACTAACATACTGTAATGAAGTTTGTAAGGATTCTCAGGGAAATGTATTCTAAATGAGAAGAAAGTTAATTAAAAGCACTAACATGTTTTGCATAGACTTTTGCTTGTTGCAGCATAAAATTCAACATAAAAAGGTATTGGTTATGTGAATGATGAAAATTGTGAGAAAAAATCCAGATACTAAACTAGATATTGATTGCAAAAGAAGCTCATAAATGTCTTTTCTAAAATGCATCAACTCAAGGACATTAATAATAAATAGAAAACAAACTAATGGAAATAAGACAGAGGCAGAATGAGTGAAAAAGGTCACTGATTATAAACTGAGGAATAAAAAGTGAAATCTTCTGAAAGAAAAAAATGTAATAAAAGACTACTATTGAGGAAGCCAGCAGCATCACTGGCAAAACATTGATGCTAGATCAATCACCAACGCTGTGTCCCCGAAAGAAGAAGCCGTCAAAAAACTAATAAGTCTTTCGTACAGTAGTATGAGCATGGTCTACAAAACAGCACTTTCTTCCTTAAAACTTGAATGAAAAAAATATTCATCCTTTTCAATGTCTTTGAGAATACTCCTTCTAAATAAATATAACTTTACATTTAAACCTTTTCCTTAACTTTAAGAACTTTCTTCTTATTTTAATAAAGGCAGTATTGATACTAGCATACAGTGTTGTTTAGTGGCTTAGATATTCTTGAATTGTTAGGTAGAAATACATGCTATAGCTATTTAAAGTATGATTTTTGAGGGTTCTTCTAGCACAGGAAACAATAGTTAATAACAGCAAGTAGCAGAGATTATGTAATAGAGTAATATTATTCTAGTTAGAAATTAGATAACAGTGAATAGAAAGTTACTCTTGAAATGAATACAAGGAATAAAATTCTTAAATAAATGTTAGGGAATAATTTGAAAAATTTTATTCCTCAGAATTATTTTATTAACACGGAAACATCTCTCAAGAGAAAGTTGGATGTGGAATAAATATAGAACCAAGAATTTTCTTCAGTTCATAAAGGCGAAGGTTAGACTTAGTTATCAAAAAATTCTCAAGCTTGTCCCTTAGTCACTGAGAAAACTTTATCAGCTGTATTAATAGATTTCTTACTCAAAATGCTACTAATGGTATGAACTAACGTTGAAATGTTCAACCACTTTTCATGCTAATACCCAAGTTACTTTAGCAAAAATCAAATTTCGTTAAATATGGTAAAATCGTCATTAACAGGTATGGTATCAAAGACTAGTATGGTATCATTACCAAGTTTTCTTTTTCACTTTGATTTAACATTATTTATGTAAAATTAACAATAATCTCATAACCGAATTTATTGTAACTTTCATTAGAGTTAAGGAAAACAAATATTTCTGGCGCTAAACATGGCAACATAATGTAGTCATAAGACATCACAAGTTATTTCACTAAGTCTGAAGGGACTGAAGGTAATTTTAAATTATTCCCGCTGTACTTAAAAATTAAATTGTCAATAACTGGACCACATGAAGAGAGATGGATTTACTTATTTTCCAGAAGTTTGGGAAGATTGAATGCAATCACGGCTGGTAATAAGACGAAAAATGGCAAAACCATAAAAATTAATAACTTACTACAAAACATGATCTTCCTTCCTAGAAGCACTAATCAGGGCAGAGATGATGTCCATCGTAGAAACTGCTTTCATTAGTAACTTGCGTCGCCATGAAAACACAGATGGAAGGTTTGACACAATCTACACATTATATCCCTCATATTAAGTAGTTCCACTAAACCATAAAATATAAAGGGTTGCACACTGTATGATAAACAAAATCACCACAACATCTATCATTTTCTCAACCAAAACTTCACTGCACTCGGTATAATTCATCTCGGTTATCTGAAGGCCGCTTTGACATAGTATTGAACGACCTCTTTCCCGCCTCTTCGCTTAACTAGTGCCCGATATATCTATGTTATCAGACATCGCGCAGCTCGATTACTGGAAGAAAATCCATGGAATGCTGATGGAGGCATACTTCAGTGCTACTTCTCGTTAGCCGCGAAAGAAGTATGGGATGGAGACAAGTTTTAGTTTTCCTACTCGTGGCGCCAAGTTTCAATTCTCTTAATTTGCCATTAATATTACCATAATAATAAACACTGAATCGCCAAGCCTAAGATTGGTACTGCTATCTCTGGATGAATGAATTGTATTTCCTGGCGAAATATTTACATAAGCATACCGAAGGCACAGGGAGAGAAATTGGATGGGGCTCCCGCATAGGCAAGTGGGTACCTTGATCGCCTTTGGTGACAGCGGTCACGAGTTCGATTCGCGGTAGGAGCTCATAAATGCGAAATTACCTCAGCAGTCGATGCACTGTTAAAATGCACTAAAAATGATAGATGTCAATGCCAAGGTCAATAGAAGGGTAAGGGAGAGAGAGACTGCCGAGAATAGACCTAAAAGTCGAATATTCCTCCTTCGTCAGACAAGCTTTTCGCTTGTTCCTGTTCGCATTAGATTCGAAACAACCTACTCCAAGAAAATGCTGGTAAATACTGGGGGAAGCACTTAATAGAATTGCCAGAAACACATATCGCGACCCATTAGCGATTTGCGGAAGGTCAGTTCTAGCCGATCCAATATGTGATGGGGCTAATCAACTGCAACTGTGTTTTGTGTGAACTTGGCGAAGATTTAATGATCATTATTTTTCACTTTGGGTCAGAAATGACAATTACTGCAGTAGCCATTCGACAAAGCTGCCATATTAAAAGAGACAAATTTTCTTCTGAGTTTGTATCGAGTTCAGAATCTTTCCCTCTGAAGTTTTTAAAAATTCCTTTTTGTAAATATGAAAAATTGATTTCCCAGCATCGATTTCCATTAGCTCCTTAATTATTCGTATTAGAGACGCCATCATTTCTTTATTCAACAACGAGACCTTGAGTGGTGGGAATAATTTTAGGACCCGACTCCATGGAACCATTCTGCTGAAATTTTAAGAGGAAGAAACATTGCAGAGCCATGCCAAGGAATTTTAACATCTGTGACAAGATGCAACACAATGCCTTTTATTTTAAAGAATCGTAACTAACAAAGAACACGTCAGGTTTGTATAACGCGGATTTACACAAAAATTTCAGGACACGTTCCTTGCAGAAAACTAACAGGCACATATCTGGCCGTTCAATTCAATGCGCCTTTGTTTATGCAAAATTTGCAACTGAAAAGAGAAATTATGCGACCACGCGACACACGTGCATTGCCATACATATAGCGGAATTTTCCATCTAGAAAAATATTTATCCCGTTTTTTACAAACAATTTAATTTTTCTACTATTTAATTTAATCTTCTTACCTCCCAGACATTCTTTACCTTTCTCGTCAACATTTATTCAAATATACGTTACGTAGGTACTCCAGTATATATTGTACTACTACACGTAGGTTATGGAGTCTCAGCCTTAACTACAAGTGTCTTTGACTTGGCCCTTTTATGTGGTATCAGTACCAACGGGAAACCCTGGGGAAAAGTGAGACATAGCTTCGATCATAGCTGTCATAGTTTCGATCCCAGAAGGCCCAAATACTCAATTTTTTCCATGAAGTATACTTTGTGCGGATTATAGAGAATTTATTCTGAGCACTTCCCAGAAGGATAAAGAATTGATAATCGAGTTATTGTCATAAGATATGTTTTCGTAACGCAAACGGCAAAGATTTTTCAATATGGACTTTGGTTCGTTTCCAGACTAATATTAAAATCTCCTGTAAGAATCGACTGCTTATAAATTTTAACACTAGTGTTACTAGTGTTTCAAGCGGCAGCTGCCGCTTGAAACACTAGTAACACTAGTGTTAAAATTTATAAGCAGTCGATTCTTACAGGAGATTTTAATATTAGTCTGGAAACGAACCAAAGTCCATATTGAAAAATCTTTGCCGTTTGCGTTACGAAAACATATCTTATGACAATAACTCGATTATCAATTCTTTATCCTTCTGGGAAGTGCTCAGAATAAATTCTCTATAATCCGCACAAAGTATACTTCATGGAAAAAATTGAGTATTTGGGCCTTCTGGGATCGAAACTATGACAGCTATGATCGATGTCTCACTTTTCTTCGGGGTTTCCCGTTGGTACTGATACCACATAAAAGTGCCAAGTCAAAGACACTTGTAGTTAAGGCTGAGACTTCATAACCTACGTGTAGTAGTACAATATATACTGCAGTACCTTCCGAACGTATATTTGAATAAATGTTGACGGGAAAGGTAAAGAATGTCTGGGAGGTAAGAAGATTAAATTAAATTGTTTGTAAAAAAACGGGATAAATATTTTTCTAGATGGAAAATTTCGCTATATCTATGGCAATACACGTGGGTCGCGTGGTTGCCTAACTTCGATTTTCAGTTGCAAATTTTACATAAACAAAGGCGCATTGAGTTGAACGGCCAGACATGTGTCTGTTAGTTTTCTGCAAGGAACGTGTCCTGAAAGTTTTGTGTAAATCTGCGTTACACAAACCTGACGTGTTCCTTGTAAGTAAGACTTCTGAACATGAAAGGCTGGAGCTAGAAATATGTATATGAATAGGTAGAGTAATGGGTATCAAACAGCTTGTAACGTTGTACTGATTATGAATAAATAATGTGTAATGTAAAAAATGTTTATATGGTGGAGTTGGTTGGAGGAATTTGGGGTTTCATTACCCACATTGCCCTTTCCCATCTGCCCTTTCCCATCTGCCCTTTCCTATCTGGATTTACCATGTTGAATTTCTTCTGCTGGAATCATGAAATATTCTTATTTGAGCCTACTTCTCACTGTATTTTTCTGATTACTCCTACTATCCAAAACATCAACAAATTTTACTGAGGTAATTCATATCCATAGATTGCCCTGGTTATTGTTCCCTTCTTTGGTGTTGCAGATAAATAATTACTTAAAACTTAAATTTTATAACATTACTTTGTGCACTTTCATATAAGGTTTCCTCAATTTTCACTCCAACATATTCTATGCATCAATTTTACTGAAATTATTTAACCAACAAATGAGTACTCTTCAAATATAATATTCCTCAATTGAATATTTCCCTTATTTAATTTCAAATGAATATGAATGCAGTGAAAGGTTTATACGCATAATCAAAAGTATAAATGATATGTTTGAAGAGTATATTACATATTTTTTTCAATATGTAATGTAAAGTTCATTCATCATTCATTTATAGACATCCTAATCATAATTCATATTTTTGTTTGTGACAGCCATTATGACATGACTGAGATTCCTAAGATGTAAGTACTTTTTTGGGTATTTTATGAAAATATTCAAGTTGTTACTATCATAATTCCTAGAGGGGGCCTTGATCTTAACTTTGCAATTAGGGCTTCCTGTAGCTTAAATTTGTCCCTGGACAACATAATTTGTTTAGGTCACTTCTCACAGAATGTTAAGGAAAGAATCATTCATAGGGTCACAGTGATGCACTTGCAACAACTTGCTCCAATTTTCTGGTCGATAATTTTTATTTTGTTACAATCCATACTGTCCTCAAAACAGTTAATTTGCTTGTATGCATTCATTACTTTTTATAAAATATTTTGTAAACATTAAAAATAACAATTTGGATTAAGTAGAGAAGCCCTGATACAACTTTAAATGGAACTGAAAGTTTTCTTTAGTAGATATACTTGGTGAAGTTATGCTAGCTTAATCCTGTCACCTGGCTTTTGAACCTAATTATAAATACTCCGAGAAGAAATATAAAAGACATTTTTCACGAAAGATATCATTTGAATAACATTGAAAGTGTTTTTAAAGAATTTTTAATAAGCAGTATTATTCATTTGTGAGACAAACATGTCTTAGAATGAGAAAGAATAATCATTCATCAGATTTAGATCATTATTCATCATTCATCAGATTTAGATAATTCATATAAAATATTGCTCATAAATATTAAAGAAATCATTGCCGAATCAGATAAATATGCAAAGAAAGAATTGTGTTTTTATTATTTAGTTTAACATATTGAAAGTATTTCAATAAAAATTCCACATTAATTATGAAAAAGGAACACCATTATGATACGGATACTAATCTCTCCAATCAAAGAGGTTGTTCATCACTGTGCAGTATTTTTTAATCCTGGTAGACAATGTCAACTTCATTTTCTTCATCCTGCATCAGTTTTGCACAGCTGCAGGAAAACACACAAAATTAATGCACATGATCTTCAAATGACACCACAGGAAAATATGTTTAATTATCCATTAATTAACTAGCATTTTTTTTAATTATTAAGCAGATTTTATAGTAAGAAAACAAATTCGATCCACAGTTACAGAATGCTAACAATGTGTACAGGCATATATAACTTACCATCAATTTTATGCTTTCATTTACAATTATTAGAATTCTTTACTTACTCATATATTGAATATGTTAAAATCTGTAAATCGCATTCAGACAGAAGTTGGTTAAAATATCAAAGACAGTTAATGTATGAGTTATTTTCATTACACTGAATCAAATAGCAATTGCTAATCATAATCTGGCACAACTGTGGTTGTGTGTAAGTATGTATGTATTGCAGGATTTATTTTGGTTCCCGTTCTGTTGTGATATTTTGCATTTAGAGTTAAGATGATTATGTATGCAACTTATTCCATTTTTACTTAAACATTATTCGTTACAATTTTTTGTTTCTTTTTGCCATAACATCTGATGTTCACTGCTTTTCTGTTGTATGTACTTATCCTTTGTAAAATGGGCATTACTTTTAATACAAATAAGTATTTTCCTTCTTTGGAAACATCTCTGACTAAATCGTTGTCAAATAGGTTTCCTTATTTTGTGAGTGTGCATGTGTTACACTTACCTGTATTCCACTCTACTCGTAAACTTCTCTTACCATTGATCTTATTCAACTTATCTTAAGAAGTTAGAATAAAAAATAATTTTCTTAACTCACTAATTCTAACAGATGAAGTATGCATCCATCCACAACCAATACTAACATGTATTTCTTTTTTAAATAGGAGATAGAAAATTCCAATTTATTTTCACCAAAATAGTATAAAATAATGGTGAATCAAGTATGAAATAAATGCATAAAAATGTTGCCCCCCTTTGTCCTAGATAAAGATGTGCTGCCATTTTCAAAATATCATTCCATAAATTCACCTGCAGTGTTCCGGTACCCAGACAAGACCTGTGGAGCAATCCTTTTTGGCATGGCACTGGCAAGTACATTGGTCATCATCCCAAAACCTCCCTGGGGTAGCATTGCACCGCTCTCTTTCCTCATCATTAATACAGTAGCACATACATTCTCCTGGTTTGTAAATCTGAAAAAAATAATCAGTTTGGGAACAGAGCACTGAAGAGTGATGAACTGTCAAATAAACTTTTCATTTGAGAAAGAATTTTTCACACACAGCTCAAATTTGATCTCAAATGAAATCAGATACCAATTAATACTATGCACTAATCATTCATGCAGAAATTTTAGCAATAATATTATGAGAAAATGTTCCTTTAACCTGTTTTTCATTGCAATGCTCTTTCATAACAGTGCATTTGCAGCTGCATCTGGCATGTTCCTCCACATGGACTACTCCACACTTCAATGTGTCATCCAGAATACTCATCTGTTGAACCTTCAATGAAATATAAGGAAAGAAAATTTGATTTTTTGAAACCTAAAAAATATATTAATAAGTGATTATCATATCAAGAGATATTTTAACCCTTTAGCTGCGGGACCCTCAGATTTTTCTACATCTGTGTGCGGGAGAAAAGTAACAGGAGTACTGGAGGCCCAGGCAAGTCCTAGCAGGTTATCTATTATTAGTTATCCCTTATAAACCGGGTCGACCTTTTTCCTATGGGTGTGGTTAGTGGTTATTCTTTAGAAATTATGGTTGGTATCATATATGATATATTTAATAAGAAATTTGTTTTGTATAAGCAGTCCGAATTTACTTTCCTTACACTTTGCTGATCATTTTGATACTAAACACTTCGCAGATATCTTGATTTTTATCAATTATTACTAATTTCGTAAATCCGCTATTCAGAAATCTCAGATTTGGGTCTCCCCCGAGGTGCGAAATCCCTTGGATTTTCCCAACCCAGAACAATAAAGAAGAGTGAGCCTTTTGGGTGTCTCATTTAGAGGCAGGGCCATAAATTTGAGAAAGGACAAGGACGGGGAAGAAAGAGCAGGTCAAACGTAGAAATACGTTTTTCCCGCAGTTCTCTTAGAAGAACGTAGAAGTACGTTTCTCGCGGCCAAAGGGTTAAGCGTTTGTTGACTGCAAACTATATGTACCACCAGTGCTGCACCCAGCCTATATGCTGCCTGGGTGCCAACATAATTTGCCTTCCCCTAAAATTAAATAAGAAAACCATATTCCTGGCCTTAATTTCCTTTTATGCAGGAAAAATTATTTTGTGAGACTGAAAACCCAGAGATTTATGACTTCATTTCACAGTTTACATTGGTCACAAAACATCAGTAACAATTAATAATGCATATTCCGTATGCTGGCATAGAAATCTATTTTTTGCAACTAAATCTGAAAGTTTCTAATATGAATTGTGTTGCAACATGTATAATTTCGATTCAAATCACAGAACAAATATTCCTTTCTCATCTTCAATTATCCAAAGTGTTTACCATTCTTTAATTTAATATAATTATCGTTCCTAGATAAGTAGGTTGTATCACACAAAAAACAGCAATTAATGTTACTGTAATAATAATCATGGATGGCTACGCTTCTGTAGCCGCCCTTTAGATGCCGCCGCCCAGGTGTGATGCATCCATAGGATGGCGCGGCTCTGTGTAAAACTCTCCCTCTCTCTCTCTCTCTCTATATATATATATATATATGTATAAGTCTCTTAGCCGGTTAAATACACAAATAGTAAAAAGAATGACTCACTCAGAAGTACTTCTATAAATGCCTTACCTCAAATGTAGTATGAGTTGAATTGGTTGCTAAGCAAGATTGCTTGGCATGGCATTCACCAGAACATCGATTGACCAAAACCCTGCTGGGAATTAACTGTAATGAATTTAAATACAAATAAAATCAACCAAATATTTCATATTTCATATAAACATTAATGAATAATTATAAACTCATTATTATACACACATATAAATTGATATTTTAAACAAATAAAAATAAAACATCAGCAAATTCAATACTAGAACATATAATCTGGGTTTCATTCATAATATTTTACATCAAACATTGTCTAAGACATAGAAAGGTATGCATTGGCATATTGAAAATTGAGGCCAACAGAATAATTGCTTTAAAGCAAATTAATGCAGCTTTCCAAAAAATAATGCACATAAAATTATAAAAGAGTAAATCACTCACAAGCATTGATGGAGAGCTAGTAATCAACTCTACAATAGTTGGTCGAGGCATACAATTATATTTCATCAAATTGCCATGGAAGCTCTTGCGGAAAGAATGGCTACATTCATCTGCATTGTGAAGAAAAATGTGAAATTCATAAGTAATTAAAATTTAAAAAAGGAAATTGTATAAAACTTATTAGGTATGATATGAACTAAATTTTTAAATTTGGGTTTTTTAAATACCATCACTAAAGACAATCTGAGGAGGCAGAAATTACAAATACGTGCATGCTGGTGAAGCAAGTAATACTAAAATTTAAACGTACAATATTAAATATACATATTTTGGTTAATTTACCACTATATTTGTAAAAATTCGAAATGTAGAAAACAAACTATTGTAGGTACGAGTGATAGTATATTTATTCATTAAAACCGAAACATTACAATTGGTCACATTAGCCTTAAATATCCTTATATTTATTGCAAAGGAAAGTTCAAAACACAGAACTGAATGTTCTTCTATCTCAAACTGTTACTGTTCAAATTATCCTTTTCCAACTAATGTTTAATGTTACCTAAGATAGTTCATCGTGACATACAGAGCTGAGAGTTTATGATTCTAATGTTACACTCCGTAATATCTGTTTTTATGGAGCGGAAATAAACTATGAATTAGGGACAATATCCTGAAAGAAAACGATTGGAAGGAAACAAATTATAAAAAGTTATTTAAAGATTAAAAGAACATCTACGAATAAATCAATGTTATGTAGAAATTTCTACTGGCATTCGCTATCGGAAAACAACAAATTCATGAGGCGAAGGAGTAATCATTGGATAATTCAAAAAGGAGGAAAAAGGACAATTCTGGCAAAATTGTTGCTGATATATTAACTTATGTCTTATAAAAATGACAACTCGAACAAAGATACTAAGTAACTTTCATGGAAATACAATTAGAAACGAAACAGACACAGTTTAAAGAGAGACTTACCATAGTGTTTAAACTCGTGAGGTTTTTCATCATAAGCATACCTTTTCTCGATTTTGAAAAGGCTCTGAAAACAAAAGAAGTCATTACTGCGAGCTATGGTAAATGTTTTTCTTTACAGATCCACGTACATTTCTCAAAACTTACTTTTCCTGCCTTGCATTGAATTGTTTGAAAGAAACATATCGTGCAAAAGAGAACGAACCTCACAGTTGCCTTCATGTTTTCAAGTTTGCTTCTCGTAACTTAAAGATTGCAAGAGAAACCCAGGTGGAAAAACCGCTACCACATCCTGCACCGCACCCAGTAAACTTCCCTTGATGATGTAGTTATTTCTCTTCGTTTCCCGTAACTTCTATTTACAATTTTAAAATCGCAAAAATTCATTTAATAGTTTACACTTGTGACAATTTAATCCCTAAAGATTTAAATACCAGTTATGTCGTTATTTTTCGCACTTGTTAATCCTTAGGACTCAGCCGCACGGCTTTACCGTGCAAAGTAAATACACCTTTCCTCAGTCTTTCTAAAGATTTAAGTTCATGAGTTACCATTTTCACGTATTTAACTTAATGTAAGAAAAAATTATCCTCATCCTCGAGAAAAGAAAGATTAATTTCGTTAAATTGTTAGGTGAACTTAGTTCAATACTACTCAAGTTTCTTTTGAGCAACAAAGCCTGATAATCCAGCTAAGACGTAAACTATGATAGTTCAATCCTACTCTATGTACATACTTAGAAACACTTAGAAAATATATCTCCATAAGTGACATGACCGGCATGCTCAGGAAGCTAGTAGTAGTAGTATTGCTTAAAAGAGTGCTTCGAGAGCTTAGGTCATTTCGCACGTGGGCCCCCACCGGGAATCGAACCCGGGACCGCTTTCACCGAAGTCGAATGCGTTGCCCACTTGGCTAACCAGGAGCCCTCATTCATCATATAGCAATGATATCAAGCTCCTTATGTCTGCTGCCATATTTTGATGAATAGAATATTTTCGTTCATTTTTAACACAGGATAGAGGAATGAGTATTATTCATTCGCTTTTGTTTCACTCTGAGTATAGAATATAAAGCTTCTTCAATTCACCTACTAATCCTGGGATTGAGGTGGGGTTTTTGGCAGCACAGCAAGGTCCAGATGAGCGTCACGGCCATCCCGAATTCAATCACACTGCCTATTCAGCAGTGCTACATCGAATTTTTAGACAATACCAAGTAACAGATGCATATGTTACATAGAATAAGGTTTTGCAGATCTCAAGCAAAACAAGCAGCTCAGAAGCGAAGTTGATGATGTACATATATGATGTAAAGATTAGAAATGGTCCATATTTAAGTTTATTATCATAAGCTTTGATTTCATCTTTTGAAAGTGATGATATGATTAATGAGAGAATGCATTAATTCAATCTTGTCTTGCTCATCTTCATTTTTTCTCCGTATGTTGCTCCGTTGAATATTGCAGGTATTATGTTATGAATTGTAAGAGATCATTTTAGTTCATTCCAAACAAAAGCCCATAGAGTGAGGTATACATAGAACGTATGTATTATCCATCTAAAATTATGTATTAAATGGAATTGAATTTGATATAAAAATATAACATCTTCTAAAGAAAGAGTGATGAAACAATGCTTGAAAAGTAATGTGTATTAATACACATACTTTATCATAAAAATTCTTTTTTACCAATTGGTAAAAAAGAATTTTTATGATTATAAGTAGGAATAGTAAATATTTAAATGCATTTATCCTTCTGATAACAAATAATAATTTGGATTGAATCCACTATAACAAATGCAACTTTTACTAGTGACACAAGACAATTATATGAACTAAAATGATCTCTTGTAAGTCACAATACAATGCCTGCAATATGCAACTGTCGTATGTGATGTGCAGAAAGGATGAGTAAAACAAGGATAAATTAATGCATCCCCTCATTTTTTAATACATTTAAAAGGGAAGAGAAGAAAACCAAAACATTGAGGCAGAATTATATAGAAGGTTTGGAAAGGAAAATGGATCTCCAAAATTATGCAGAAATGAAAATAGGGGCCTACATAAGGGGCAACTGGCTCCAGCAAAAAGACTTACCTTTTAGAAGTAGATTGTGATCAGTGGGTTCTGGCTAGTGATTTTTATCTCTTATGACATTTACTGTATGGTGATCAGTATCTCACAACTGATGACTGGTTCAGTCAACTCTTGATTTGGCTTCAGAGATTTGACTTAGATATTTTCAATAATGTTTGGACAACTATGGTGCCAAAGAGGAAAAGTAATGTTTATCAATGACTCTGCAATATGTGCCACCGTATCAATGAATGTTAGAGCACTTGGTACCTTAGTTTTTGAAATATCCTAATTTCCATAATCACTGGAATTATAATTATATCAAAACATTTTCCAATGAAAAAAAAACTGCTAATTCTGCATTTCAAAGTAAAAATTGAAGTCATAATTACAATGTCTATTATATTCTTATTTTATTTTTTCTTTATATGCATTATGCAAAACTTATCCTAACTATATACTCCAGCATTGTCTACACCAGGGATCACCAAAGTGGTTGATATTGACCTCCAGGGGTAATTTTGTTGTTTTCAAGGGTCAATCGCAGCTCGAGGTAATTCTTACATTTAAATATCTTTGGCAAAGTAAGAAAATAGTTCCAGAATA
>KZ308267.1:963564-985374 GCA_000376725.2 Ladona fulva
TTCAGTAAAAAATTAAATTTAATAAACAAGGATTGGAACTACAAACTTATTTATGCAACTCGATATGTAAATTTATCGATAATTTTAGCTTTTAGAAAGAAGATTCAATTTTAATCACGGAAATACAATACAAAAGGATAAGTAAAATGAGTTTTATTCAACAGCTTTTAAATAATATATTAGTGCGCATATATAAACGGCTGATAGAAATTCAGCCCTAAATTTTCAGAAAAAAAGTGCATGTTATACAGTGATAAATATGGAATGTGGTATTGCTGGGAACCAAGAATCAGACAAGAGTAAAGAGTTCCCGTTTGGGTTCAAGAATTTTATTCTTGATACCTATAGCTCCTTTTGACTAATACTTTGAAACATGAATCACTACCCTATTAGTAATGCCTACTTTCCTGAATAGAGTTTATTCATTGAGAAATAACATTGAAATAGCAAGGCTAGAAACTGATAAAATCAAAAAATTAAGAAAAGTAGTGAACCAAGGATGCATCTTCAAAAGTTTAAAATTGTACCAAGAAAATAAATCCTCGAAAATATTCTTTAAACAATAACTTTAACATCAAAAAAGACTCAAGAAGTATTCCACAAGAATTCCCCTTTATATCATGCAGAATTTTAATTCTTAGGGCACATTATCCTAAAATTGTTATTGAATTCTAAGAACCAGGGGGATTCTTGACACATTTTAGTGTATTGATTGAAGTGTGACACTTAAAGGACATCCACAATCTATTGTAAAAGTTATATAAGAAGTCAGCACCTCCTATGCAATAACAGTGTGAAACAATTTTGCATTATAGCAGTAAAGAGATTGCTTTAAATAGCTCAATAAAAGGAAATAATTTCGTTATAACTTTAGTGTACCATTTTTGTGGAAATATGAAAGGACAGGATAAGTGGTTGAAAGTAACACAAAGACGAAACACACAAGAAAAGGTGCTACAGAAAATATGAGAAGTGCTAACACAGACACAAACAGAGACAGTAAAATTAGTAAACTAGCTCTGCTTCCCCAGTCTGATGATACATTTATAATAGACAGAGGAAAGATAATTGATAATCAAAGAAAGAGAAAATTAAAGTAGTTTCCCAAGTATAAGACAGAAAGACCATAAGTCATTAATTATTATTAATACCATATGTGCTTGAACCATATGAATCTACTGCAGCCCTTATACATGACAAATAGTGATGAATGTTACTTGTAATTCAGGATACTATAAGAATTTTGGATAGAATTATATTCCTTTGTGGATTTTTTTGGAAATATTGGAAACCTCAAGAGATATATACATAAACATTTATAACTTGAGAGGAAAATCTTGCCATGAGTCATACAGTTGCTTTAAAAATGAATTTTGAAGATTGCTAAAATGTCCCATCATTCAAGTCCCATTCTTTTGTCACCTGGATTTACATATTTCTTTACAGTCATTCAAATTGTCATACATTAGATATGAACAAACAGAACATAATATTATATTTAGTTCTACTTAAAATCTACCATTGTGCATTGTATCTGCAATGAATTCTTTAAGTCTGGGAGCACATACTTTTAAAGACAATAGAAAATAGTAAAAGAGGAAGCATTGGCCATTGAAAGACATCTTTGGAATACAAATAAATGTGGAAATGAATTCTGAAAAATTCACACAATATTTTTACATCTAAAATGACAGAAATGATAAAAGAAGAAGCATCCTCGAAGCATTAGCTTCCCCAGTTGCATTCCATTGATTCTCTTTCACCATTCAATTACATTCTGAAATGATAGTGATACGTGAAAGATATTCATGGCATACTGAACCCAAAAATGATCCCAAGGTAAGATCTCATGGTGTTGTGCTTTATAAACAACTATTTCAGAGGGAATTACAAGGATTTCAATAAGTAATGGAAGTTGAGTGACTTAATCTATTGGTAGTCACTCTTTAATACTTCATACATCTGAAAGTCAAAAAGAGAGTGCAAATAGATGGTAATACCTTTAGAGATGATAAAACACAGGGAGGTAGTAAATTTAGAATTGATAATAGTGAGGAAAGAGAGTACAGTATGGATAAAAGAAAAATACATTGCGCAAGTTCAAATCTTTCCACACTTTGGAGGAGTTTTAAAGAGGAGATGAGAACTTCATGATGGCAATCAAGCCCAACAAAGACAACACAAAAGCAGGTTTCAATGAAGTAGGATTGTGCATTGATGCAGAGCTTCTCAAGAGGTAAAATGCATGGTTTCTGGGAAATATAAATATTTCTAACATAGTTCATATCTTCAGTTGATTCTGCAGGATACATTTTTGAGATGAAAATGCCAAAACTATTTTTGGTATTTCCAAGGAGAAAGTGTTTAAGACTTCATTAAAGAAAACAATAAAAAACCAGCAAAGTTAGTTGGCCATGATAGTGCCATGTAAGTGAGATAGAGATACAAAAATACCAAGAAGCACTGAGTTTATGACTAAGTTAAATGAGAGCCAAAGGGACAAGTTCAAATAAGGTACTTAATGTGATAAGGTAACAATTTACCATGATTAAAAGAAGTACATGGATGATACAGGAGACCAGGAGCAGTCAAGATTTGGTAGAATTTAGGATATGGAAAAGGAGAAAAGTTAAGGAATTACAAGTGCAACAGAAAGGTTGATCGCGATTTTTAAAATCCAATGAGAATGTCGAGGAATGATACTGAAAGAAACTGTGAGATAGATAAGATGCAAAGATAAAATGCCAGTAAAATTACTTATCCAACCAAATTCAATTTAAGCTTGCAGCTACCATCATTATTTACCTTTTTCTCAAGCAAAGCCAGCTCTAAGCAGTAATAAAGGTAAGCAAAGCAAGGAGGTTCTCTTACAAGCATATTCTCTCTTGCTATATGTGTGGTAAGATATGGGTGGGGTGGATCTGATTGATTTTACATTTAGATGCAAAAATACCCTAAAGCAAGCCTTTAAACGTAAGCCAAAATGATAATTCTTCAAAAACCACTTGCACAAAATAATAAAGAATAATAGAAATTTATTACGTTCTCTAAAAATTACTTTGATTTATAAAATAGGAGAGTATGGCTTATGAATCAAATCTGAAAATTGAGAAAACACTCAATGAATATTACCATTGCACAAGTCAAGCAATTTTTACTCATCTATATTTCCAGAGTTGGCTATATCAGACTGATTATGAATATATTTTCCATAACTGACCTCATGCACTTAAAAATTCCTATGCATAAAAGACTACGTATCAAATTGAATGACTTACATTTTAGGGCTACTTATCAACTTATGCTGAGTGGAATAATAAATTGAACATTATAAGCTTAAATGCAAAAAATCATGAGAATGTTTATGAGAGAGCATGAAATACTTGCAAAATATCTTAAATCTCTTGTTTCAGATTAGTTAAGAAATCCTCTATTCAAGCCTTAAAGTTACAAGGAAATTTTCACTATCCTTTGAGGTTGCTTTAAGATTTGAATGAATTATTTTCCAAGAATGTCTATCATCATTAGTATACAGATATGTTTCAACAAAAAGGGACTTAACAAATAATTCCACAACATTCTTAATAATATTCATTAGTTGATGTTTCCCATAGAAGACTTTTAGTAACCAGATGCAAAAATTATACATTTGATACAATAAATATGCAAAATACAAAAGTTATAACCATGGAATTTAAGTAAATAAGAATGAATAAATAGTTATAATATATTTATCATGTATAATTAATTTTTTTAAAGTTAATATACATACTTGTGTATAGGTTGACCTAGCATATAGGCTGACACCTAAAATTCTGCAGAATTGCATACTTCTCACATTGATTATCCCATTACAAATATCTAGGTTTAACATTATGTATTTCATCAATATATATTTCAATTATTTAACATGTTGACTGCCAGCTAAGTATCGCTAATTATATCGATAGGCCTAGGTATTAGTACCCAACACTTCAACTAGGCCATTTAAAGATGAATAAATGAGGGCAGAGCCTCTTACTCTCAAAATTAGAGGAAGGATACACACAGTCACATTAACTGGACATTGGCCTATGGCAAACAGTACTGATGTTCAGTTATTTGAACATTGGTGGACAACATGTTAAATAAATTTAGTTGAAAATGAAGTTTTGCCTATGCCTTAAACCCTGTAACATCTTTGAGCAGGCTATAAGTATTTAAAGTATAGGAGAACTTGGTTTGTTTCATCAAATTATTACAGATATGAAGGTCAACTTATAAAAAAGTATACATATTTATCACTGTAGATGATCAAGAGAGAGCATTTCCGATTATTCAGATTGAAGTCTGCTTTTCTTTTGAAACTAAATATTATAGAGCAGTGGTTGCCAACCATTCAGACCTCAAAACGCCACTAAACTCACAATTTTGAATCCCATACATCAGTAATAAAAGGTTTTCAAATTATTCTTTTCACATGTATCCAACTACTGTTGCTAGTCTACCATTTGTTGTGATACAGGGAGGATGCAGAATATAACGAAAGAGTATAATTGCAAAATATTGGCATTAATTCCCAAGTTTCTTCAATGATCACTACATCAGACAAATAGTTGGCAAGCACTGTTATAGACAATAAGCAATGCAATTTTTTTACCAAAATGAAAGATTTGGTTACTCACTGATAACACCTTGAGTGATTGTAATGAAAAGGATTTTATTATGAGTTATAACAAAGTATTTCACCTAATTCATTTAAATTGGAAGCTACAGACTAAATTTCTCTAAAACTATATCTTTGGAAGGGAAAGAGAAACCACATTTTCTGATATATAAATGAAACTTACTAGGAGTGCTTAAATGGCCTTGCATTAAGCTGTAATTTATTATACAGGGAAAGTTGACAGGAATAGGGCATTGAAATCACTGCATCCTTGCCCTCAACTCCCATTCCTCCTTCCTCTGCTGTATTCCCTTGAAATGGGGTTTCACTTCCTCCTCTCCCCTGAACCCCAAATCAATTGTCTGGTTGGCCACTTCTGCAGTCCTTCCGTAAGACTCATCTGGCTGGATCTGCGTTGTCCAGAGCGGCCTCCGCTGCTGCTCACCAGTGACAATGGCACCTCGAAATGGATGAGATTCTGGTGGAAGGTTGAGGCTTATACCCCTTGGCCTTTTCTCAGGTGAGGGACCCTCCCTGCGTGGAAGACTGCCACCAATTGAAGACCTATGAGTCTTTGGGTTATCAACTACCTTATCCCCACTGAAGACTGACTGCAGACTACTAATTGATGAAGAAGGAAGGAGCCCATTGCTGGAGGGTATCTTCTGCAACTGAGGAGTGCCATCACTAACAAACGACTTTCCCTGTGGATCTATTTCCTTGAGAAACTCACCCTTCCCTACTGAGTCCCTGTGCTTCTGCTCCTTATTAGTAGGTAATATCATGACATCCATGACATTTTCACCTACTTCATTTTCTTTGTCACTGTCCCTAGATTTCTGCTGCTGCCCGGGAAGATGATTCTCCCAAGCTTCACTGTCTTTGAGTTTAAGAGAACGTCTGGCAAAAACTTTGAACAGTTCAGGTTCCTCATCTTTGTTTTGGGAGGTGAGATCCTTGGATGAAGATTTTCTTCTGGTTACCACCTCTGTTGTGGAATCCTCTGAAATTTTCCTCTGAGCTTTAGGAGGTAAGGAGGCATCTTTTATTTTATTATCTACTGCAGCTGTTCCTAAGGGCTCCTTGGTAGGAACCTTCAACTTTCCCTCTTCCCTATCTTTCATTGATGTTATAGGAACACCCGTTTTAGTTACTGAGTCACCAGAAGTTTTCCTCTGTGCTCTGACAGGAGTGGAATTATCTTTAAGTTTAGCATCATCACTTAAAATGTTAATCTCTGAACAATCCCTCAATAAGGCTTTCTGAAAAATGTCTGTGATCTCAACCTTTTCCTTCGTAGGAGTCACTGGTACATTGACAACCTTATCAGGTATTTCTTCATGCATCTTCTTCTGCTGCACTCGAGGAAGGACATTATCTTTTGTCTTGATGTCATCAATTTGATTTACCTTGCTAGTAGGCTCCCAAGTGGAAATTTTACATTTTCCTTCCCTTGGCACTTCCTTTTCTTTGATGGAACCACTGTCACTTTCATTATCAACAGCCAAAACATTATCAGCAACCCTTGCATTTCCAGCTGGAGGGATATGATCAGATTCCTTGGATCCTGACTGATTACTGTCAAGACTATCAGCACTTCTAGGTCTCATGCGTCTCCTCCCAGGAGTTTCTGATACTTCTGGAGGATTAACAGAAACTGGAACACCACCAGCTGAGTGCAAAACAACATTTGTAGTAGGGCGGCTATCCACATGAATCAGCTGCACTCTGAGGAATTCTGGTACATCTGGTGGTTGAGTTAATGTTGCCCCAAGAGGCAAAGATTGTGTTCTTTTATACCTCTGAGAATTCGGTGGTGTTGTTTTTGCCAAATTAGGTTGCTCATCTTGCTGGTCATTAACCCTGTCAGAGGACACTTCTTGTGTCCCATCAATCTTGAGGGATTCCTCACTCCTCTGACGATGTAATTCTTCTGCATTCCTTTCCAATCTTGTGTAATGGAGCATCACCTTTGGGTCTGAATTTTCCACACTGAAAACATTCCCCTCATCTGGGACTGATATGCATGAATTGAAATGCAAAGACTCCTCAGCAACTTTGGGTGGTTCCTCCCATTCCTCTTGGACCTCTGGAACATTATTATCTACTTCAAAGTTTCCAGATGATTCTTCTTCTGATGTATCATGCATGTTCACCTCTGATGGCTTGCTGAGGTCCAGAGTTAGCAAACCCTCCACTGAAGTCATGAGGAAGGTCTCTCTCTGGGGGCTGCCCTTTTCAACAGAGCACACGTCCTTAGCGTTGACCTTAACTAATCTATCAGATGTTGGAACAGGGTGCTCAGGTTCAAACGAAGCCCTGTTAAATGAAACTGGGAGGCTTTCTGGAGCATCTGAAGATGAGAGTATTGTTGACCCCCCTGCCTTAAAAGCATTGAAACTGGAAGAGTTGAAGCCAAAATCATCTATTTCACTAGGCATTCTGGTTTTTGATGAGCTACTAAGGTCAGGTGGAGCATGACTTTCTAGGAATCTCCCATCTGTTACAGATTTTTCCATAGTTTCAAATTGCATCATCAATGGAAGGCTATGAGGGCCACTAAAGCCTGAACCCCAGTCAGTAGATGTGCTATTGTCTAACTGATCATCACCCCTTCCTGGAGGTATATAGCGAGTGCTAGAGTGACAGGATCTTGGTGTGCTATGATGGAGAGGTGGCCAAGAGGTTGCAAATGGTGATCTCCAAGCTGGAGATGGAGGAGGCTGGTCCATTCCTGGAGAGGTGACCTCAGTCTCACAAATGACTTCATGCACGTAGCGTCCATGGACATCCATACGTCTTGCAGGAGTACCTTCTGCAGGTGCAGCAAAGGATGCTTCTTGAGGTTCTTCAATCTTCTTCTTGCTACCTCTCCAAGAGAGTATGCGACTCAACAGTGTGGTGCTTCCACCCTCTGATTCTTCCATTTCTTCTTCAACACCTCCATGGTTGGATTCACTAAACTCAGATATACCCCTACCACTTTCTTGTTTGGTCACATCCACCCCTGCCTCTTTTGATTCCTCCTTGTCACCAATCATCAACGGTTCAGGAGCCAGGGTGGCACTAGCTTCAGTTGCAGTGGGCTCAAAATTATCTGGCAAGCATGAGTGGGGGAGGTCAGATTTGGGACTTGCTGAAACCTGATGACCCTGTGAATGCCTTTGTGGCATGTCAATTGCTGAAGACATTGGGACATTCTTTGCTTGACAGTCTGATGGCACTTGGATGTGCTCAGAAGACGACGTTTCTGTAAAAGAGTATAAGCCATGCCAGAGAGACAATGGAGATAAAGATGTTACTCATAAGCAAAAAGACATCTCTTTCTCTCAATATCTGCATAGGTTAGAATTGTTTTTAGCTTTTATGCATGACAAGAGTTATGAGCATTGACAACACAAGAGATACAAATGAGTTAGTTGGAGAATTAACAAGGAATAATATGACGGCTCAATGCAGAATAAGCAGGCAAAATGAGAAGCGGACATGAAATTAAAAGCTTCATTTGAGAGCACAGAGGAGCTGTCACTTATATTTGAGTATTTAATCTTTATAGTTCATTAATTATTTGACTAAAGGACATTTCCTTGCATTGATATTAAGCCCCGCTCTTAGCATTAGAAGCAGCTTTAAAAAAATATTGATATTGACTTAAAAATAGCTCTCAAACATTTGGCAACACTTAGAAAGGAAAAAAATTAAAATGGACAATTTCAATCAATGACAACAAACATACATGCACTGATTAAAGAAATGGACAAGTCACAAATACAATGGCCAGCAGGATTATATTAGTATGAGTTTTCATGAAAATGATTAGTTATTGCACGAAAATAGCATGCTGCATCCTTTGACATCAACTGTCAAGATTTTGGTGAATAATCCTTTTCCATGAATTAGGCTTCTTTTCTTTTGGAGTTCCTGTTAAATTTAGAAAAATACAAAAGCTTTTTAATGCAACTACCTGTCAACTACTAGTAGCAGAAGCTTTCACTCAGGAGCATCCTTCATGAAATTTTTCTGTTACATTTCCAAATTAAAATTTTAATAGACAATTCTCTGATGTACGTAAAAATAGAAGGAAATAATTTCAATTGACTCCAACTAATGAGTTTAATGATACGAAAAGGATATAAATTCTAAATAAAAAGAAAAGAACAACTTCTACATGAAAATGTCCATCTATGAGCGGAATTGAGATCCTGTAGAATACTTGACCAATTTAATTTTTGGATACAAAAACAATCCAGGAACATTCCCAAAGCAATCCATAAAATTCCAAAAACATACAATGAATAAGAGCCTTGAACATTCTACCTTGATTGAAGCTAACTTCAGGACTGCTGCACCGTCCAGAATCTTCATTCACTTCTGGAGTTGTAGGTAATGATCCCAAAGAAGTCACCTGAAGTTTAAAATCAAGTTTTAATCCTCGTAACATAAATTAAAAATCACTTCATAATGATTCAAAGCTGTAGTCAACTTCCATCACATCTATATTTTGAGCATGTTTAATGGTAAGTACGTTAAAGAGCTAAACCATTCCAAATGGTGGTTCAAAAAGTCAATGCTACCAAAACTTATTGTTGATTTAATCTTCCAATGAATAATTATAGTTGCCAATGAAAAATGATAGTTACTCCTTGCTTAAAAAATAATGATGGTGAGAAAAATAGCAAAAATTGAATAAAAATAAGCATGATTCAATTAGAATATATCAATATATAATAATAATAGAACAAACTATGATAAACATAGTTATTAGAGCAAGGAGATAAGAAAATTATCCACATCACTGGGACTCAAACCCAGTTCTCCCACCAACCTGGAAAGGAGACCTGTGTTCCAATCTTGGTCATTTCTATATTTTTCACTTCTGTTTATCCTAGGTCAGGGGTGGGTAACTTTTTTAAGAGTGTGTGCCGAAATTGGCCTAACCTCCGGTTCAAAATTTTTCTGTGTGCTAACCAAATTTTTTTGAAAACATAATTTATAAAAAGAAAAGACTCCTTAGGCTACTTGCAGTTTGACTACTTGTAGTGCTTTGCAAAATGGCTTACAGAGTCTTTTCTATTTATTAGAACAGCTGTCTAAAAATTCCAGTAGTCAACATGCTATTTTACATCTTCATATTTAATTTATAAGTGATACAAATCAAGGAAATTGAATGAATTAAATAAATTACAATGGGTTTCTATAAAAAGTTTGAAATGAAATATGAAAAAAAAATTTTGCAAGGGCTTAATTTGGGTGTCAGAAGCAAGTTATGAGAGTGATACATTTGGCATGTATGCTTGAGGTTTACTAACCCCTGTCCTAGGGTTCTCAGGCTCACACCTCTTCATGTAAATTTTAACACCTTTCCTTCATTTCTGGTGCAGAAAAGTCAAAAGGAATTCTATTTACAACACTGTATAATAACAATTTTAGGTTCTTGGACCTTCCTCACATTCTTGCTTTCTTGGGAACCTCTCCTGTTTCATTAACTTACCATTTACGAAAACATTACCGTATTTTCTGGTAGATAACCCACGTGTTATCTATACAAAAAATATAGAAAAATGATAAAAATAATAGTGCGTGATATGGAAAATCTCGTTTCATTGAATATCTTGAATACTGAACTCGGAAACAAATGACTAAACGTCATATATCGTGGAAGTCGCGGAATATATACTCACTTAGTACTAGGGCAATTTTATTTCAACCAACATATTGTAAATGTTAACGTAATCAAATAATTCTATTCGAAACACAAGAGTAATTATCATAAATATTACAGTAGTGAAAAAACATTCTCATCAACGTAATAACAATTTTGAAATGTGCATTATCAATGCATTTATCACAGAAGAAATTTTTAAATTGTGTTATCTATACATTATCACAGTGAAGAGATTTTTAAAATGCGTGTTATCTATTAGGTGTGTGTTATTTACCAGAAAATATGGTAATTCATGTATCATTTTTAATCAAATTGAAACTAACATTCATCTGTTCATGTGAAGTAAGTTCTTGCATTAAATTACATTGAAACCATCACAGACCAAAATGGACCCCAAAATATCCTAAGGGGTATGTGAACAACTGGTTGGGATCACTACAGAAACATTTCAATGGTCTTCATGCAAATGATTTTATCTCATTTTGGAAACATAAGTATGTTATTTAATCAATTGCATTTCATATTTCAGTTCCTTTCCTGCTATCATGATAAATATAGCAAGAATTTTTTACAAATTCGACTAATGTTTTATTATTACTTATTTTTTAAAACATACCCTGTTAAACTTTAATCAACGCTTAATGAACAAATCCATAAATGGTTTTAAATTAATTAAAAAGCACTTCTTTCTGATAATCTAGTAATAAACTACACAGTTAAATAGGAGAAGGATTTATGAAAATTGAATACCCCACTGAGAGCAGTTGCTCTGAGGTGGCACTTAATAAAGAAATTAAACCTTTTTGGATGCTATGAAGGGAAGACGAAAAATTGCTTCATTCTATCGACTCCTTATTTAGTTTACCTCTNGTGCTTAAAACCCGGCCCAAAAAGATAGGTTAGTTTATAAATTTACAAGCACTTTACACGATGTTTTTGATCTTGAATTTCAGTATCGTAATATTTGAATACCCCACTGAGAGCAGTTGCTCTGAGGTGGCACTTAATAAAGAAATTAAACCTTTTTGGACGCTATGAAGGGAAGACGAAAAATTGCTTCATTCTATCGACTCCTTATTTAGTTTACCTCTTTCAAGCGCCTGGGTCTTGGAGCTCCATGGGTACGCTTTGGCCTAACAGACATCTTGTGTCTGGCTGCACTATGACTGAGGGGCTCTGCCGTTGCACCAACATCCAACTCAAAGTCTAAAAATGAAAGTGACGAATAAGAAAAATTAAGGCATAAAAATTTGTAAAACAATTTCCATCAATGACAGCTTGGATTATCAGTAATTCTGAAATTCTAGCAATGGATTACATGCCACATGAATTAATTAATGAACAGTTTAACTATGATTCAGAAAGATGTGTTCTAGTTTGGAGAATTAGAGAAATAGTAAAAAATTTCGTATTTGTTACTATGTCTAATTTTTGAAAATCTGTTGGTGAGGCTAATTTGAGAATTTGGGTTTCCCATCACAAAACTTGAAATTTAGGCTAAATTAATGTGGGACTTTGAAAATAGGCAACTAATATTTCCAGTATGGGTGAAAACCTGGATTTGTTTGAATATGAGAGTAACACAAGACTTACCACTACCATATTGACTGCTTGATCTCTCTTGCAAAGAGAGCTTTGAGGAGTGACCAGAAAAGTGCCCTTGTGAGTCCTATAAATTAGAATAAAATAAAATTATTATCGCAGATTATTACTTTGCCTATCAATCTTTGAATAAAGACGCTTTTTAATGCAACTACCTGTCAACTACTAGTAGCAGAAGCTTTCACTCAGGAGCATCCTTCATGAAATTTTTCTGTTACATTTCCAAATTAAAATTTTAATAGACAATTCTCTGATGTACGTAAAAATAGAAGGAAATAATTTCAATTGACTCCAACTAATGAGTTTAATGATACGAAAAGGATATAAATNAGATTAACGCAAATTGAAGATAGAGAAAATAATGCAAATGTAAGTTTACAGCAAAAATGCTGTAACTTCCATTTTCGTCAAAACTATCAATATTCTGAAGCAAAAACATGGTAAATGAATGAAACATATCAAGCAATACTTGGTGAAACATCTCCATAATTTATTAAGAATTACGGAACAAAATTTGACAAAGTCCACAAATAACTAACTACTATTAAACTAATTAATTTGTGGACTTGGTGAAATTTTGTAATAAAACTCTTAAGAAATGGTAAATAAAAGCAAGGACAAAATTAATAAGCAACAATGAAATATGAATGCATTACTTGATTACATATATACATTGAGAAGATCTTAATTTAAATTAACTAAAAGTACACTAACACAGTAACAAACAAACATTGCTCTGGTTTGATATTAGATCCTTTAAAACTGGAAGCAAATATTAGCAGAAAACTTTTAGACAGATTGAACACTTCAGTACACTGCTCCAGGGACAATGTCCACATGCACAATGGACGCGAAAATTTGACTAATACATCATGTTCTCTGAGATTAGAACTACAATTTATCCATAAAATATATAACTTCAGCTACACTCGTTCAAAAACTATACCGCGCAAATTAATGTTGAAAAAGAAGAAATCTAATATCCTACTGATACTAATAAAGTCATTTGAATATATAATAATACTTCACGAGCACAAATTTCATGAAGCTCGAAAAAAATCGCACTAAGTACGACAGGACTGTCATTCTTTACTCGCAAGGACATGACTGAAGATATTAAAACAGGTTCCGATTATCGATTAGAAACGAAAACCTTGACCAAAAATTTTTTTCGTCCAAGTTACTCCAGCAATTAGTGAAATCGATGAATAACTAAAAATGAAACTCAAAATAAAATGACCAAAGCGAACTAAAAGAGGCGTTTACTTACTTCTTCCCGAATAGCGACTTAGGTCAGTGCGTTTTCACAGCTATACGACCCTCCTGACAGTGTTGATAGGTTCAAATCTGTCAATCTACATAAAAAGCTACACTACGATATCTCCTCATCCTTCAATACTAACTAATATACTGTTTTCGCTCACACAAAAAAAGATTGCTACGTAATAATAAAACAACGTTACTTTTGAAAATTGTCCGATTCAAAAACGCTTCGAACTGAAGGCAAAAGCATTGAAAGTCTCAATATGATGGCTTTTACCTGGTTTATGATTCTCTAGGAGTTGCAAGAAACAAACTCTCCTCATCATTGGTAATCACAGCAAGGCATTGAAACGGAAATGAACCGAAAACCCGAATAATTAGAAACGAAATTTTTATAGAGGTGCTACTGAATCAAAATGGAAAACTTCGTATTAATACTTTACACAAAATTACGCATGATTTTACACGAAACTATTCCCAAAAAATCCTAAATCAACATCGTAAACCGATACAGCCAAGGCAACGAACCGGAACTGAACCGAATACCAAAACCAGTAGTCGATTCAATTAGGAGCAGGAAAAAACCGAAAAAGACCAAAAACATTGAATAAAGTGTAACAGTTTGAAAAACGGTAAAATGATAAAAAAATTCGAAACGGTGAATAATTTGGTTTTCTCGCTCTTCAACATTTCTTATTTTTCGTACTTTTCCACAACGGCGGAACAAATTCTAATTCAACAGCATACCTCAAATCTACAATGTACACTTTTCCAAACATGAACAAGAATTGCACTGGGACGCATCGACATCAATGAGTCAACAAAATGACAATAAAGCCGCTCAACGAAATCAATTCTTTAACAGATTTCCTATCTTCCATTGAGAGTTCTCCAGGTGAATATTTCGGACGCCTTAATTTACTAATTCGAAGAGCGATGACCGCAAACTTCCGTCGATTATATGGAAAGAAACCGCCCAGTAAAACATTCGAGAATTCAGAAAAAATTGAAAAGTTGTTTACAGCAACCTACGAGGTCGTTCAATGGAAAACGGGAATGGCTTTAGCATCCACGTTGAGTGAATGAGTGAAAGCGAGGAAATGACAAGTGGATTGTCGACGGCGACGCAAACCAGTGGGTAGAAAATCCTCCGCGCACAATTCCACGATTGATTGTTTAATCAAAGTGACGTAACAAATGAATAGTAGGGCGTCGATTGCAGAAAACAATCACAGGGTAGTTTTGAAAACAAATTCGAAATGACGGAAGTGCTTAAAACCCGGCCCAAAAAGATAGGTTAGTTTATAAATTTACAAGCACTTTACACGATGTTTTTGATCTTGAATTTCAGTATCGTATTATTATTATTATTACTATGTTTTTGTTATATTTTATCAGCGTTTCCGCTGGAACAATTTCACCAGTACAGTAGATGGAATGGACTAGGCTCTGGCGACATGCAGAGGGAATTTACTCTAACCCATGCGATTCTTGATTTTCCCGTTTAATTGAGTAACTTACGTACAATGTGACAAGTTTGCAGTAGGACTGCTTTTTCTGCAATGCTAATGATATTTCTCTCTAAACCAAGTTTCTCCACATATCTAATTTTGTTGCTCGACACCAGCCCTTTTGCAGAAACAACCAAAGGGATAGCATGAACGTCCGTTAATTTCCAGATACTTTTTGTCTACCACACAAGCTCTTCGTATTTGTTCCTTTTTTGTCTTGGTTCTTCGGATGTTATGGGACAAAGACACGGCTACGTCAATGATTATATCACTGTTTGGCGTTATCAATTAGTAAGATATCCTATGATTATTATCATCACAAATGAAAAATAAAAGCTTTGACTACATCGGAGCAAAATGACGGTTTCCCAAATTACCGATAACGACCCTACTGGGTTAAGAAGCGACAATTAATGTTTGATTCAACATAAATGATTAGACGAGAATGAACATCGAAATCCTGGCAGTTCGATTAAAATTCCAATGTGAGTATGCATATTACAATTATTCAAATCAATATTTGAGGCTATGAATTATTACGTGCATGTTTACTGGGCCGCTACAGAGATTTATTCGATGAATCGTCGAGTGATGAGTTTGAAGATCACTGTTAAAGATTATTAGGAGCATTCGCAACCATGGATAAAAACACATTTGAAACGAAGTCTTGAAAATCGACACAAAGTCATACGTAGGCATTCGAACTTATGAAATTACAATGAAGGGCATTCTTTAATCGTATAGTAAAACTTGGTTATTTGTATTCATTTCTGGTTTTAACGTTACATTCCTCGTGATGAAACACGGATGAAGCTCTAGGTAAGGTGTTCCGTAGTCTCTTTGAATCGAACTATAAGTAGATAAAAGCAGACCAGCCGGATATCATAATACGAAATTGTGAACGCAATGTAGCATGGCGCCTTTATCTTTCTTGGCCAGATAAGAAACTCTATAATTCTCTTTTCTCCGTTAATTCAGACAGAAAGGACTGTACTAGAAATAGAAATAAGAGACCTATATGATAACGTTCATCACGAAGGCACACATTAGAAGCTAGAAAGCAAATGAGTGTACAAATTCTTAATTTCAGAGGCCGCATTATGCTGTGTTTGAGAGTTATAAATGTAAAAATAGAAAATCACTCACTTCGTCCATGTCGGAACTGCCCATGCTGACAAGAGAACCTTCGCTGCATGTGCTGTGAGATTTGCTTTGAATCTCCTGTGAAAAGAATTAAACTCAATAAACAACAATCACTTTATCAACTACTAGGACAAGAAGCAACTTTCCGGAAGTAAAAACTCAGTAACTCATGAAAATGAAGAACATTCTTCTTCTTCTTACTGTTATAAGCACAAACGAAATTCCAAACCGATAAAATATTAATGTATATCACATATATCACATATTTTCTACGCATTTATTCCAAAAGAATTTTGTATATTTGTATCGAAATGTACCGGACAACAATAAGAATACTGGCGCGAAGAATCCTTATTCTTGACAACAATGCAATAGAATAAATAAAAGTTAATAACACCAGAAAATTTGCAGAANGTATCGCTAATTATATCGATAGGCCTAGGTATTAGTACCCAACACTTCAACTAGGCCATTTAAAGATGAATAAATGAGGGCAGAGCCTCTTACTCTCAAAATTAGAGGAAGGATACACACAGTCACATTAACTGGACATTGGCCTATGGCAAACAGTACTGATGTTCAGTTATTTGAACATTGGTGGACAACATGTTAAATAAATTTAGTTGAAAATGAAGTTTTGCCTATGCCTTAAACCCTGTAACATCTTTGAGCAGGCTATAAGTATTTAAAGTATAGGAGAACTTGGTTTGTTTCATCAAATTATTACAGATATGAAGGTCAACTTATAAAAAAGTATACATATTTATCACTGTAGATGATCAAGAGAGAGCATTTCCGATTATTCAGATTGAAGTCTGCTTTTCTTTTGAAACTAAATATTATAGAGCAGTGGTTGCCAACCATTCAGACCTCAAAACGCCACTAAACTCACAATTTTGAATCCCATACATCAGTAATAAAAGGTTTTCAAATTATTCTTTTCACATGTATCCAACTACTGTTGCTAGTCTACCATTTGTTGTGATACAGGGAGGATGCAGAATATAACGAAAGAGTATAATTGCAAAATATTGGCATTAATTCCCAAGTTTCTTCAATGATCACTACATCAGACAAATAGTTGGCAAGCACTGTTATAGACAATAAGCAATGCAATTTTTTTACCAAAATGAAAGATTTGGTTACTCACTGATAACACCTTGAGTGATTGTAATGAAAAGGATTTTATTATGAGTTATAACAAAGTATTTCACCTAATTCATTTAAATTGGAAGCTACAGACTAAATTTCTCTAAAACTATATCTTTGGAAGGGAAAGAGAAACCACATTTTCTGATATATAAATGAAACTTACTAGGAGTGCTTAAATGGCCTTGCATTAAGCTGTAATTTATTATACAGGGAAAGTTGACAGGAATAGGGCATTGAAATCACTGCATCCTTGCCCTCAACTCCCATTCCTCCTTCCTCTGCTGTATTCCCTTGAAATGGGGTTTCACTTCCTCCTCTCCCCTGAACCCCAAATCAATTGTCTGGTTGGCCACTTCTGCAGTCCTTCCGTAAGACTCATCTGGCTGGATCTGCGTTGTCCAGAGCGGCCTCCGCTGCTGCTCACCAGTGACAATGGCACCTCGAAATGGATGAGATTCTGGTGGAAGGTTGAGGCTTATACCCCTTGGCCTTTTCTCAGGTGAGGGACCCTCCCTGCGTGGAAGACTGCCACCAATTGAAGACCTATGAGTCTTTGGGTTATCAACTACCTTATCCCCACTGAAGACTGACTGCAGACTACTAATTGATGAAGAAGGAAGGAGCCCATTGCTGGAGGGTATCTTCTGCAACTGAGGAGTGCCATCACTAACAAACGACTTTCCCTGTGGATCTATTTCCTTGAGAAACTCACCCTTCCCTACTGAGTCCCTGTGCTTCTGCTCCTTATTAGTAGGTAATATCATGACATCCATGACATTTTCACCTACTTCATTTTCTTTGTCACTGTCCCTAGATTTCTGCTGCTGCCCGGGAAGATGATTCTCCCAAGCTTCACTGTCTTTGAGTTTAAGAGAACGTCTGGCAAAAACTTTGAACAGTTCAGGTTCCTCATCTTTGTTTTGGGAGGTGAGATCCTTGGATGAAGATTTTCTTCTGGTTACCACCTCTGTTGTGGAATCCTCTGAAATTTTCCTCTGAGCTTTAGGAGGTAAGGAGGCATCTTTTATTTTATTATCTACTGCAGCTGTTCCTAAGGGCTCCTTGGTAGGAACCTTCAACTTTCCCTCTTCCCTATCTTTCATTGATGTTATAGGAACACCCGTTTTAGTTACTGAGTCACCAGAAGTTTTCCTCTGTGCTCTGACAGGAGTGGAATTATCTTTAAGTTTAGCATCATCACTTAAAATGTTAATCTCTGAACAATCCCTCAATAAGGCTTTCTGAAAAATGTCTGTGATCTCAACCTTTTCCTTCGTAGGAGTCACTGGTACATTGACAACCTTATCAGGTATTTCTTCATGCATCTTCTTCTGCTGCACTCGAGGAAGGACATTATCTTTTGTCTTGATGTCATCAATTTGATTTACCTTGCTAGTAGGCTCCCAAGTGGAAATTTTACATTTTCCTTCCCTTGGCACTTCCTTTTCTTTGATGGAACCACTGTCACTTTCATTATCAACAGCCAAAACATTATCAGCAACCCTTGCATTTCCAGCTGGAGGGATATGATCAGATTCCTTGGATCCTGACTGATTACTGTCAAGACTATCAGCACTTCTAGGTCTCATGCGTCTCCTCCCAGGAGTTTCTGATACTTCTGGAGGATTAACAGAAACTGGAACACCACCAGCTGAGTGCAAAACAACATTTGTAGTAGGGCGGCTATCCACATGAATCAGCTGCACTCTGAGGAATTCTGGTACATCTGGTGGTTGAGTTAATGTTGCCCCAAGAGGCAAAGATTGTGTTCTTTTATACCTCTGAGAATTCGGTGGTGTTGTTTTTGCCAAATTAGGTTGCTCATCTTGCTGGTCATTAACCCTGTCAGAGGACACTTCTTGTGTCCCATCAATCTTGAGGGATTCCTCACTCCTCTGACGATGTAATTCTTCTGCATTCCTTTCCAATCTTGTGTAATGGAGCATCACCTTTGGGTCTGAATTTTCCACACTGAAAACATTCCCCTCATCTGGGACTGATATGCATGAATTGAAATGCAAAGACTCCTCAGCAACTTTGGGTGGTTCCTCCCATTCCTCTTGGACCTCTGGAACATTATTATCTACTTCAAAGTTTCCAGATGATTCTTCTTCTGATGTATCATGCATGTTCACCTCTGATGGCTTGCTGAGGTCCAGAGTTAGCAAACCCTCCACTGAAGTCATGAGGAAGGTCTCTCTCTGGGGGCTGCCCTTTTCAACAGAGCACACGTCCTTAGCGTTGACCTTAACTAATCTATCAGATGTTGGAACAGGGTGCTCAGGTTCAAACGAAGCCCTGTTAAATGAAACTGGGAGGCTTTCTGGAGCATCTGAAGATGAGAGTATTGTTGACCCCCCTGCCTTAAAAGCATTGAAACTGGAAGAGTTGAAGCCAAAATCATCTATTTCACTAGGCATTCTGGTTTTTGATGAGCTACTAAGGTCAGGTGGAGCATGACTTTCTAGGAATCTCCCATCTGTTACAGATTTTTCCATAGTTTCAAATTGCATCATCAATGGAAGGCTATGAGGGCCACTAAAGCCTGAACCCCAGTCAGTAGATGTGCTATTGTCTAACTGATCATCACCCCTTCCTGGAGGTATATAGCGAGTGCTAGAGTGACAGGATCTTGGTGTGCTATGATGGAGAGGTGGCCAAGAGGTTGCAAATGGTGATCTCCAAGCTGGAGATGGAGGAGGCTGGTCCATTCCTGGAGAGGTGACCTCAGTCTCACAAATGACTTCATGCACGTAGCGTCCATGGACATCCATACGTCTTGCAGGAGTACCTTCTGCAGGTGCAGCAAAGGATGCTTCTTGAGGTTCTTCAATCTTCTTCTTGCTACCTCTCCAAGAGAGTATGCGACTCAACAGTGTGGTGCTTCCACCCTCTGATTCTTCCATTTCTTCTTCAACACCTCCATGGTTGGATTCACTAAACTCAGATATACCCCTACCACTTTCTTGTTTGGTCACATCCACCCCTGCCTCTTTTGATTCCTCCTTGTCACCAATCATCAACGGTTCAGGAGCCAGGGTGGCACTAGCTTCAGTTGCAGTGGGCTCAAAATTATCTGGCAAGCATGAGTGGGGGAGGTCAGATTTGGGACTTGCTGAAACCTGATGACCCTGTGAATGCCTTTGTGGCATGTCAATTGCTGAAGACATTGGGACATTCTTTGCTTGACAGTCTGATGGCACTTGGATGTGCTCAGAAGACGACGTTTCTGTAAAAGAGTATAAGCCATGCCAGAGAGACAATGGAGATAAAGATGTTACTCATAAGCAAAAAGACATCTCTTTCTCTCAATATCTGCATAGGTTAGAATTGTTTTTAGCTTTTATGCATGACAAGAGTTATGAGCATTGACAACACAAGAGATACAAATGAGTTAGTTGGAGAATTAACAAGGAATAATATGACGGCTCAATGCAGAATAAGCAGGCAAAATGAGAAGCGGACATGAAATTAAAAGCTTCATTTGAGAGCACAGAGGAGCTGTCACTTATATTTGAGTATTTAATCTTTATAGTTCATTAATTATTTGACTAAAGGACATTTCCTTGCATTGATATTAAGCCCCGCTCTTAGCATTAGAAGCAGCTTTAAAAAAATATTGATATTGACTTAAAAATAGCTCTCAAACATTTGGCAACACTTAGAAAGGAAAAAAATTAAAATGGACAATTTCAATCAATCACAACAAACATACATGCACTGATTAAAGAAATGGACAAGTCACAAATACAATGGCCAGCAGGATTATATTAGTATGAGTTTTCATGAAAATGATTAGTTATTGCACGAAAATAGCATGCTGCATCCTTTGACATCAACTGTCAAGATTTTGGTGAATAATCCTTTTCCATGAATTAGGCTTCTTTTCTTTTGGAGTTCCTGTTAAATTTAGAAAAATACAAAAGCTTTTTAATGCAACTACCTGTCAACTACTAGTAGCAGAAGCTTTCACTCAGGAGCATCCTTCATGAAATTTTTCTGTTACATTTCCAAATTAAAATTTTAATAGACAATTCTCTGATGTACGTAAAAATAGAAGGAAATAATTTCAATTGACTCCAACTAATGAGTTTAATGATACGAAAAGGATATAAATTCTAAATAAAAAGAAAAGAACAACTTCTACATGAAAATGTCCATCTATGAGCGGAATTGAGATCCTGTAGAATACTTGACCAATTTAATTTTTGGATACAAAAACAATCCAGGAACATTCCCAAAGCAATCCATAAAATTCCAAAAACATACAATGAATAAGAGCCTTGAACATTCTACCTTGATTGAAGCTAACTTCAGGACTGCTGCACCGTCCAGAATCTTCATTCACTTCTGGAGTTGTAGGTAATGATCCCAAAGAAGTCACCTGAAGTTTAAAATCAAGTTTTAATCCTCGTAACATAAATTAAAAATCACTTCATAATGATTCAAAGCTGTAGTCAACTTCCATCACATCTATATTTTGAGCATGTTTAATGGTAAGTACGTTAAAGAGCTAAACCATTCCAAATGGTGGTTCAAAAAGTCAATGCTACCAAAACTTATTGTTGATTTAATCTTCCAATGAATAATTATAGTTGCCAATGAAAAATGATAGTTACTCCTTGCTTAAAAAATAATGATGGTGAGAAAAATAGCAAAAATTGAATAAAAATAAGCATGATTCAATTAGAATATATCAATATATAATAATAATAGAACAAACTATGATAAACATAGTTATTAGAGCAAGGAGATAAGAAAATTATCCACATCACTGGGACTCAAACCCAGTTCTCCCACCAACCTGGAAAGGAGACCTGTGTTCCAAT
>KZ308267.1:991870-1051021 GCA_000376725.2 Ladona fulva
TAAAACTTGGTTATTTGTATTAATTTCTGGTTTTAACGTTACATTCCTCGTGATGAAACACGTATGAAGCTCTAGGTAAGGTGTTCCGTAGTCTCTTTGAATCGAACTATAAGTAGATAAAAGCAGACCAGCCGGATATCATAATACGAAATTGTGAACGCAATGTAGCATGGCGCCTTTATCTTTCTTGGCCAGATAAGAAACTCTATAATTCTCTTTTCTCCGTTAATTCAGACAGAAAGGACTGTACTAGAAATAGAAATAAGAGACCTATATGATAACGTTCATCACGAAGGCACACATTAGAAGCTAGAAAGCAAATGAGTGTACAAATTCTTAATTTCAGAGGCCGCATTATGCTGTGTTTGAGAGTTATAAATGTAAAAATAGAAAATCACTCACTTCGTCCATGTCGGAACTGCCCATGCTGACAAGAGAACCTTCGCTGCATGTGCTGTGAGATTTGCTTTGAATCTCCTGTGAAAAGAATTAAACTCAATAAACAACAATCACTTTATCAACTACTAGGACAAGAAGCAACTTTCCGGAAGTAAAAACTCAGTAACTCATGAAAATGAAGAACATTCTTCTTCTTCTTACTGTTATAAGCACAAACGAAATTCCAAACCGATAAAATATTAATGTATATCACATATATCACATATTTTCTACGCATTTATTCCAAAAGAATTTTGTATATTTGTATCGAAATGTACCGGACAACAATAAGAATACTGGCGCGAAGAATCCTTATTCTTGACAACAATGCAATAGAATAAATAAAAGTTAATAACAAATTTCGATGATTTGGTATATTGTTAGCCACATTTGTAAAATCATTTTGAAATAAAATTGACCAAAATAAGATTAAAACTTAACACCATTTAATTTTATTGATATTAATTATTAAGACAATTACAGAAGTTCCCGAATCAGATAAATAAATCTCAGAAAATACAAGGATCCTTTAATATCCACACGATTATCAAACAATATGAAACATCATAATATCTCAAAACTTAAGCCTCGAGTAATATATGTATTCAATCTTGCCAATAAATTCCTCAACATAATAGCGTAGAAAGAACGTTATGAATTCTTTTCAAACTGGGGTACTACAATATAGAATTCCATTTCTTAAAGTGTCATCGCTCATGGAAAATTTTAAAATTAAGAAAGCAAGCAATACCTACAAACAAAGTAGAAAAGACTGGCACGCTCTGTTGATATTTCAAACGGTATTAGTGTTTGTAAGCATGGAATTGATGAACTGTTAAGGACTTGATAACGGACAACGAAAAGAAAATTTTTAAACTGCGACTTTGCTTTCGTCTTCAGAGAAACGAAAATGTGTATTTTGGCTTTATAACCGCTTAAGATTCGGAGTATCTACTAACATTTCTCGTGTAACAGGACCTCGATATATGTATCAAATGAAATCAACGAAACAATGTATGTAACAATGTATCTATGAAACATGGCAGTTCTACCAATTTAGATTTTTTGCGCAAAACCTAACACCCAAAACCCTAAAACCCAAAACGCTTGATGAAGGTATCTGGAATTTACAGGTTAATTACATATCATTATTTAATTAAAAGACTATGTACTAGAATTGACAAAAAAAACTGTGAGATTCGGTTGGGGATGCGTTTAGATTTGAGATTACCTTTTAAATCTCAGATGTCGTCAAATCTACGTTTTTACCATCAACAGCCCTATGGAAAAAGATAGACAGCAGATAGTCTTTGGCTCGAATGCTTCAAATTTTTTATAACATTCGCCATTTTATTGAGGCCCAACTCATCAGCATTACAGAAAAAGAAGGTTGGAACACGGCTGTTAATGAATTAGAGGTATAACAATACACCGCATGCGGAACTCGCGCTAAGACACAAACGGGAAGCTCCGGATTCTGGGAAGTCCCAATGATCATTTCAGAGACAAAGCCTCCATCGTCAGGGGGTCTCCAAAAAGGAAGTGAATAATTAATGTTGGAAAATCTATGGTTGAAATTTCCCATATCATCATTGAAATTTTGTATTTCCACAGTGAAATTTCATATTTCATTGACGAGACTTCAAATATCCTTGTTGACTGATTGAACGTTAGTTTGTTCTGCTTTTAGCATTCTGTTTTTGTGGTTTTCAGTTTGTATTGTTCAGTGAGGAAAGCTAGGGCAAACTACCTCACTCCTCATATTGCCTAGTAAGCCTCATATCCCTCTCCTAGCTGATGGTAGAGGGGATGAGGTCCTAACAGGCCTTCGGGCTGAAAACCTTACAAGCCAAAAAACATTTGCACAGACCAACGCATACGTAATGCGGAATGAGAACAAACTGTCACCCTCGGATACAAAGCGGTACACCATGAGCCACGGCACACCGGTTGGGAGGCACAACCTTACAGCACGTGTAGAAAGAATGTAGAAGGTATATATACCCATTCGCTCAAGATGGCCTAGTTGAAACCCTATTTTAATGAGGAAGGAAATCAAAGTCTGTCCTCTAACCTTTTGATCGGATCGTAGTCCGGCCTCTCCGGAAGACGGCGAATTGCAGGGGCTTCTGGGGAGGCCCAGGTCTTCCTCGTCGTCGCTGCTTCGGTTAGCCGCCGCGGCCTCTCCGGTCTCTCTGTCCGCATCATTGTCTTCGTCCCTGTCTTTAGAACGACTCCGCCACCTCCTCCGGCGAACCGCATCGAAAAGTTCCGCCTGCAAAATAATTGAGAAATCGGGCGTAGTTTTCAGGAAATCGGCGGCTTCTTTGGGGAAAAAATCCGATCCCATGATGCAACGCCGCGATTGAGATCTCAAATCGCTATGTCTCAACAATTGAAGAAACTTGGCGCCTTTCGATTAACAATCAGACCAGAAAACAAATGACTGCGATGGTGGAAATCCGCCCGAAATTATGATCCGATCCCCCTGAAGGACAATTTAACTCTACAGAGGGACGTTAAAAAGGCATTCATGTCCAGTTAATAAGAAGAAACACATTTAACAACATTACAAAGCTATTGAGTCGAATTTGAATATAATGATCTCACACAATAAATCACAAAAAAAGACACGGGAATCCGGAAGAACTGCGGAGGAAATTTTAAAATAGAACAGATAAAGTTGCTTTCCCTATTAGTTTTTATTAATTGAGCGCTAATTAATATTTTAACTCGACCACTCTTGCTAAAAATTGGAATCAATATGAAATAACGCAAGGAATCACCACATAACGTCAACTTCAAAAGATATATGTTACCATCAATAGATTTTTTATACGAATAAAAAATATATGTACAACTAATATATTAAATGATATTATTATATGATTATTATTGTTGTTATTATTATCATGTATTTTATACATTTTGATGATTTGTGTATTTTGATGTTATTAACATGTAATATTTTGATTCTTTGATTGTGTAATTTTATGTAAAATTGACACTCTTTGGCACCTCCCGATGAGCTTTGGGCTCAGGGGGACCTGATTGTTACTTTTAGCTCAATGACTTTTATAATTTTTATGTTCTATTCTTAATTTTTCTGTGTACACTAGAGTGTAAAAGTATACAGTATGTATATTTTTTATATGTATACTTGAAATAAACCTTTCATTATTATTATTTCATTCATACACTTTAAGACAAATAATCATAAAAATGGGACGGCAATATAAGTACAATCTTCCACAGATAAACGGAAATAAATTTCAGGAAAGAGAAAAACATATGCGCCTCGAGCAAAACTGATGATGAAACTTGGAACGGAAATGTCATCGCATCATTCGATCCATTCATCATTCGTTTGCGGATACCTCCATTTCCAATGCATTTATCACTCCAACGGTAGAGTGATCCGCAGTGAACGTGATTTAACTATTTAACGCGCAACAAACACCAGTATTGCACGATATTTTTTTAAATAAGGGAACTCGGTACCAAAGCAATGAAATAAATAGCGTAATAAATTTAAAATTAAATTGTGGCGACTAATTGCCAATTGATTTAAAGCCATTGATTTACATATCACGGGAAGTTGCATAAATTTTCAACTGAAAGACCGAATAACGTAGATTAACTGAAAATATTGAAAACAATAGGAACATCAAGGAAGCAAATTTTGCAATTTTATTTATCTTTACTGTGAAAATTTCGCGAGGAAATTACACCACAACTGGAAGAAACCGATAGGACATATTTTCAAGGATTCGTGATTTCCATTTATTATTTAAAGAAGAACAGTAATTGAGATAGCTACGAAAAATGGCATGAATATAATAATAATGAAAATAATAATGATAATAACAATGATAATAATAATAATAACAATTATAATCCTTATGCTACTTTAATCACTGTAAACCTTTTAATAGATGTCATAACACAATGAAAAGAAAATAATATAAATTATAATCTAAATATAAGGAAAATACATTTTATACTGATACAATAATAATAATAATCAACAACAATAATGATGATGATGATGATGACAATACTTCTTTATTGAAGTGCGAGATTGAGACTTCCTGATCCCTTCTTACATCTAACCCTTGTGTATGACCGATGACATGGCAAAGACCGATTAGATTCCTTAATGGATTCAACAGTGACTCACAGATGACTCAGTCCTTTGCTTAATGACAAAAACAAGACTGATTAAATTCTAAACATCACTTTGGTAGCAATGGCTTGCTTTTCCGTTGCAGAGTTTCATTGTGATCAACTAAGTAGAGTAGATATGAATCATTAAGAGATCATTTCTGAGTTTTTTTGCCTTTTTTTTGTAAAAAATGAATAAATGGATTAGCGGTGCGAAAACATCGAGTTGGGCTCCCGGATAGCCAAGTGGGCAACGCGTTCGACTGCAGTGAAAACGGTCCCGGGTTCGATTCCCGGTGGGGGCCTACGTACGAAATTACCTACGCTGTCGAAGCACTTTTAACAATACTACTAATATCGAGTTACTTGATCGCATCAGTCAATACTCACAGATGACAGCAACACAAACGCAATGTACCTAACATCAATTCTTCATAATTAATTCAAAACAGAACAGTGTGACAGAACCCTTTTTTATCTGGGTTCGACGAAATAAATCATTCTTTTTCAAAACCGCTAACTTGTTTTAGTGACTCCACTAATTACGAATGTAACAGCTGATCCTGTACTGTCACGGATTTCGTGTGAAAGAAATTATCTTTTATCGAAGCAAACTACTACGTACGTACTTCTCAAACACGGAAAATGTCTACCGACAAATTTCTGCAACAATAGATGTTTACACGTTGCTACAACACTGCGTTCTTACTCATTATTTTCTTTTTGTTTACAGGAAATTCTAATCGATTTTTCTTTTATAAACCGCGTTCTTGTTGACATCTAATCGTTTCAAGAACCTAAACCAGCCTATGGTACGCGAACCAAGGTATGCGAGCCCAATGTGCCATAATCCCACCGTTGACGTAATAAAATAGAGAGTATCAGGATCTCCCTCAGTAGTTTAGCACTACATTTCACGCAAGTCCTTCATACTTATCAAAAATGGCACTCCAGCAACAAAAGGTTCGCTATAGACCTTCGCCGGCATCCGTACATCCAAGTGGGCAATGCGTTCAACTTCGGTGAAAGCGGTCCCGGGTTCGATTCCCGGTGGGGGCCTTCGCGCTAAATGACCTAAGCTGTCGAAGCACTTTTAACAATACTACTACTAGACCTTCGCCTTGACATAGTCCACGCGTCATTCCACGTAGTGACGCCTGGCCCAATCTGTATAGCAGTACTGGTCTGATTTTACGTAACCACGCTCATTTTCACGTAATTAAGTTAAATCTACAATGAAAAAAAAACATAAAAAACAGCTTTTGCATTTAAATAATTATTTCGCAAATAAATGTATCCCAAAAACCGTGAATAAGACATAACACGTTAAGTGATGAGCTTTTAGAATAACTGTAGAAATTAAAGGGCAAACCAAGACGCAGTAAATTCAAATAAGGAAAATAACAACAAAATAGACACGAAAAATATTAATTTAGAATCAGTATTTTACCGACGTAAATGGAGTCAGTATATAACAGAAATATTATCACGTATTTCTAGCGCATAAATATTATAAATAATATAATATGATACAATATAATATAATGTAAGAAAAACAAATAACAATAATATTGTTAATTAATAAATATTATTGTATAATATTGTTGTAATAACAATCTCATTCTGAACAAAGATCAAGATATCCCACGCCCCATTCTCAAAATTCATCGCATAAGAAGAAAAGATTTCTGAGAATTACATAAACACATGCGAGAGTGAGTTAAAGTGAAACTTCCCGTACGAATAATCCAAAAAGTAATAACTTATCACTCCAAGGTGAATGTTTCCGGCGGAACAATGACTGAATTGAAAGTTTGTTGGCGATGAAATTACGAAATACATGCGGAAGTTTCCTTTTTTGCTACGCGGAAGTGTAATCTTCAGCAAAATTCATAGGTAACGTTGCTCACGTTTTAATTCATGCATCTTTTTCCATACGTTAATTAATTTTACACGCAACAAACAACAGTATTGAATAATAATAATAACAATAATAATAATTCTTCGCTTAAAATTGAAGCCCAGGAGTAAATTAATGCGGTTCTGTTAATTAATATTGGTGATTAATGATAATTTACGTTAATATCTATATTTCCCTAAGCCGACATTTTTCGACCGAAAATCGCCTCCATTATGATTGTGGTTATCTCAGTGAGCAGCAAAATGGTTATTTTTAAATCCATGATAATTTCAAACACAATAGTTAAGGACTAGGAATTCGGCATCACTCAAGCCTCGCTAGAGTTCATTTTGAATTGTAATGAGGTATGAGGGATGGTGTACCTCTTCTGATCCATTCCAAGTCTCTCCCATTCTTGAGAGCACTTTCTCACTTCCGATCACGCTGTTTGCTCACTTACATAAAGAAGGAGGTCTCAAACTTTTTAAGCTTTTCGATATCTTCCGGGACTTATATAACTATAATCAGCCCCATTAATGTTGTGACTCTGGACACACAAAAACACACTCTCTCTACTTTTCGCATTGCGCAACATTAATAACGGAATTCATGCGTGAATCTCATTAGAGGGAATGAAACTTCGTTACTTTATGCGTGAGAATGAAACTCCCATACATGAAAGTAAAAATGTCAACAAACAATTAAAAAAGGAAAATGCGATCCTAAACAAATAAAACAGCAATATAACATTAGATACATGATGTGAAAATAAATATATGAAATAAAAGTAAAGTATATGATAAGTAAGTATATATAAAAATACGAATAAAATAATTAATAAAGAAGAACAAAAATAAATACATTATATCGATCGAAATATAAACTTAAACAACGATAATTAATGATGTTAACAGATAATGAGTTATTAGAGACCATGGCAACGGAAAGTATTCCCAAAGATTATATAAACAAATCTGTTTATCCAATTGTCTTCTTTTGTTTTCAGTTTTTTTTGTTGAAAAAATGTATGTAAAAGGGTGGAATAAAATTTTATCATTATTATTTTTTATTTAGCTTTGAAATAGAATTTTTAAGCAGATTTGACATTCGTGCGTATTTATAGGAAGTAACTAATCTGTTTGGGTCAACTCAACGCATCGCAATCTCATAATGTTTAAACAATTCGAAACGACAGAATCTATCGCCGAAGTTGCAACTTTCTTACCAGTTGAACGTACACACACCTAAGATAAAAGAATGGAGAAATACAGACAGAAATAGTTGGACTTGAATCTTTGATACGACCAGACTCAACTTATAAGAGTCGTCCTTATAAATTGAAAAAATAAAAAAGGTTGGATCAAAGAATTTGAACCAAAGTTTCAGTGCTAGATGCTTCATATAACTACAGGCACGTGTGTGCTGCGCAGAGAAGCATTGTTGATTGTAGCTTCAACAATCACACTCCAAGACAATTAACCTCAAACAGAGTGGGTTTTCCAACAATGACAACAGGTCGAATTAATTTGAGGTACTTCGCATACAGGACGAAGTTTTATCTTAACAAACGGAACTTATTAACGGCTGAAATCAATAATAGCAGCCAATGAGTCTACATTGGATGAACCATCAAATATTCCCTTATGTATGTGTGGAACTTATATCAGCGAAAGTACTGAAAATCAATTAATGAGGGGAAGAGAGAAAATTAATGACATATCGAGATGGAGTTGATGGAAAAAACCTTTGAAAGCAAAAGATTCTCTAGCTAAAGAATAGTGCGAAGAAGGATGTTGGTGGAAAATGTTAGAGGATGCGGAAAGAACCCAGGTACTGAAGTTAAGGAAATTATCAGATGCAAGGAGGAAAAGGTGGTTTCCAAAAATTTTCGATCCTGGCCTACCGCAAGCTTATCGGTGATATTTCCTATTGTGGAGCCCTTGATAATGGAGACATAGTCTCTGAAATGCGCGTACGGATTTTCCCTGAAATCGGTAATCCGGAGCTTCCAGTTTGTCTCTAAGCGTGAGATTCGCCTGTCGACATACGGCTTACGTAGTGTTTTTAATCCACGTGTGTCTTTGGTTTGTCTTTCAGTCATAAGCCCGGCTGGCTTAAACTTCTACCCCTCTACCACTAGCTTACAAGCGCCTTGAAGAGGGAATGAGGCTTACTAGGAAAGATGAGGAGTAAGGGAGTTAATCCTTGCTTTCTTCGCCGAGTTAGTATGCAATAAAAGCAAAACGTAGACGAAAGTGCAGAACTATGACCCTTTGAATAACCCTCAATCCTCATCCCATACAGTAAGAATAACTCTACAGATGAATTCCAACATTCAGCATCATTCATACCTCTAAGTTTTCATGTTATCACATTCAAGAATCGAGCCAAGCCATCCCGCACCAAGAGACAAATAAAAAATATTCCATCCATCAAGATATGGTGGGAGGTAAAGCCCACTAATGATTTCCTCCGTCCAAGTACCAGTTAAAGATAAACAAGTTGATTTATTTTGATACCCAGAGATGACGAATGTTGTCTAAACCACGAGGTTCCTGTTATACATAGAAGTAGACCGAATTTTAATGTGGGATTGCGTGGCATTATAACGGCTTTGATGACTTTAAAAATTAACAAATTACCGGAAAAAATAACTTTTCTCCTTCTCATCATGGTTGATAACCTTCTCCAAAGTACACCAAAAGTTTATCTCGATATTTTTTTTAGAGATAATGTATCGCGACACGAAAAAGCGATTAAATCAGATGTTCGCTATTGACGCGTTATTTTTTCTCGTCGAATATTTTTAAGGAGCGCCTTATCTGAGATTAAACGCTGGCAACAAAATAAATAATTATGGAAGCGCACCAAAGACGATTTATTTAATTTTTAACTCGCTGAAACGGAATCAACAGTTCGATTTGATTCCACTGCAAACTTGATACCACTGAGCAGAACCTAGCCGCCTAGCCTATCTGCCGCCCGGGTGCGAATATAAGTTGCCGCACCCTTAAAATCATATGCCAAAACCATACATTTCCTTATTTGCATTTTTATTGTTTATATTGTTGTTGTATTTATAAATTATTTTGTAGGACTTTGAAAAAATATTGTTTTAAGACTTCGTTTCCCAGATTACATTGGTCACAAAACATCAGTAACAATTAGTCATGCGTATTCCGTATACTGACATAGTGAATGGTCATTACGAATTAATACTTTAAATTGCTTTCGAGTATCTTACCAGCAACAGTTTCCGTCAATAAAACACGTAATACTATTTACAAATTAATAAAGACTTCGTTAAAATCTCCGGTGAGGATATATTCCAAAAACTGAAGAGGATTTATTATTGATTCCAATTCTTCGATTGAAGCCACTGCACAAAAAGCTTCTTCACAATGATCCTTATTGAGCTAACTGCAACAACTTTGCATAACAAGAACAACAATAACAATAATCATAATATAGCTCTAAATTGTTGTTGCTTGAATCTCTTCGAGATGTAATGCTTTAATATACGGCCTTATTGCGCTGATTATAGGTATGCAAGATATCTGCGTTACTTCACTAAATTATAGGTAAAAACAGACTGACGATCACCGCACTGATATATGTATCTCCCTTCAATAAAGACGTTTAATTATTATTATAATCATCATCATCATTGTTGTTACCATCATCATCATCATTGTTGTTGCTATTATAATCATCATCATCATTGTTGTTATCATCATCATCATCATTGTTGTTGCTATTATAATCATCATCATCATTGTTGTTATCATCATCATCATCATTGTTGTTGCTATTATAATCATCATCATCATTGTTGTTATCATCATCATCATCATTGTTGTTGCTATTATAATCATCATCATCATTGTTGTTATCATCATCATCATCATTGTTGTTGCTATTATAATCATCATCATCATTGTTGTTATCATCATCATCATCATTGTTGTTGCTATTATAATCATCATCATCATTGTTGTTATCATCATCATCATCATTGTTGTTGCTATTATAATCATCATCATCATTGTTGTTATCATCATCATCATCATTGTTGTTGCTATTATAATCATCATCATCATTGTTGTTATCATCATCATCATCATTGTTGTTGCTATTATAATCATCATCATCATTGTTGTTATCATCATCATCATCATTGTTGTTGCTATTATAATCATCATCATCATTGTTGNAAAGAATGGAGAAATACAGACAGAAATAGTTGGACTTGAATCTTTGATACGACCAGACTCAACTTATAAGAGTCGTCCTTATAAATTGAAAAAATAAAAAAGGTTGGATCAAAGAATTTGAACCAAAGTTTCAGTGCTAGATGCTTCATATAACTACAGGCACGTGTGTGCTGCGCAGAGAAGCATTGTTGATTGTAGCTTCAACAATCACACTCCAAGACAATTAACCTCAAACAGAGTGGGTTTTCCAACAATGACAACAGGTCGAATTAATTTGAGGTACTTCGCATACAGGACGAAGTTTTATCTTAACAAACGGAACTTATTAACGGCTGAAATCAATAATAGCAGCCAATGAGTCTACATTGGATGAACCATCAAATATTCCCTTATGTATGTGTGGAACTTATATCAGCGAAAGTACTGAAAATCAATTAATGAGGGGAAGAGAGAAAATTAATGACATATCGAGATGGAGTTAATGGAAAAAACCTTTGAAAGCAAAAGATTCTCTAGCTAAAGAATAGTGCGAAGAAGGATATTGGTGGAAAATGTTAGAGGATGCGGAAAGAACCCAGGTACTGAAGTTAAGGAAATTATCAGATGCAACGAGGAAAAGGTGGTTTCCAAAAATTTTCGATCCTGGCCTACCGCAAGCTTATCGGTGATATTTCCTATTGTGGAGCCCTTGATAATGGAGACATAGTCTCTGAAATGCGCGTACGAATTTTCCCTGAAATCGGTATTCCGGAGCTTCCAGTTTGTCTCTAAGCGTGAGATTCGCCTGCCGACGTGCGACTTACGTAGTGTTTTTAATCCACATGTGTCTTTGGTTTGTCTTTCAGTCATAAGCCCGCCCGGCTTAAACTTCTACCCCTCTACCACTAGCTTACAAGCGCCTTGAAGAAGGATTGAGGCTTACTAGGAAAGATGAGGAGTGAGGGAGTTTATCCTTGCTTTCTTCACCGAGCTAGTATGCAATAAAAGCAAAACGTAGACGAAAGTGCAGTACTATGACCCTTTGAATAACCCTCAATCCTCATCCCATGCAGTGAGAATAACTCTACAGATGAATTCCAACATTCAGCATCATTCATACCTTTAAGTTTTCATGTTATCACATTCAAGAATCGAGCCAAGCCATCCTGCACCAAGAGACAAATATAAAATACTCCATCCATCAAGATATGGTGGGAGGTAAAGCCCCCTAAAGACTTCCTCCGTCAGAGTACCAGTTAAAGATAAACAAGTTAATTTATTTTGATACCCAGAGATGATGAATGTTGTCTAAACCACGAGGTTCCTGTTATACATAGAAGTAGACCGAATTTTAATGTGGGATTGCGTGGCATTATATCGGCTTTGATGACTTTAAAAAATTAACAAGTTACAGGAAAAAATAACTTTTCTCCTTCTCATAATGGTCGATCACCTTCTCCAAAGTACACCAAAAGTTTATCTCGATATTTTTTTTAGAGATAATGTATCGCGACACGAAAAAGCGATTAAATCAGATGTTCGCTATTGACGCGTTATTTTTTCTCGTCGAATATTTTTAAGGAGCGCCTTATCTGAGATTAAACGCTGGCAACAAAATAAATAATTATGGAAGCGCACCAAAGACGATTTATTTAATTTTTAACTCGCTGAAACGGAATCAACAGTTCGATTTGATTCCACTGCAAACTTGATACCACTGAGCAGAACCTAGCCGCCTAGCCTATCTGCCGCCCGGGTGCGAATATAAGTTGCCGCACCCTTAAAATCATATGCCAAAACCATACATTTCCTTATTTGCATTTTTATTGTTTATATTGTTGTTGTATTTATAAATTATTTTGTAGGACTTTGAAAAAATATTGTTTTAAGACTTCGTTTCCCAGATTACATTGGTCACAAAACATCAGTAACAATTAGTCATGCGTATTCCGTATACTGACATAGTGAATGGTCATTACGAATTAATACTTTAAATTGCTTTCGAGTATCTTACCAGCAACAGTTTCCGTCAATAAAACACGTAATACTATTTACAAATTAATAAAGACTTCGTTAAAATCTCCGGTGAGGATATATTCCAAAAACTGAAGAGGATTTATTATTGATTCCAATTCTTCGATTGAAGCCACTGCACAAAAAGCTTCTTCACAATGATCCTTATTGAGCTAACTGCAACAACTTTGCATAACAAGAACAACAATAACAATAATCATAATATAGCTCTAAATTGTTGTTGCTTGAATCTCTTCGAGATGTAATGCTTTAATATACGGCCTTATTGCGCTGATTATAGGTATGCAAGATATCTGCGTTACTTCACTAAATTATAGGTAAAAACAGACTGACGATCACCGCACTGATATATGTATCTCCCTTCAATAAAGACGTTTAATTATTATTATAATCATCATCATCATTGTTGTTACCATCATCATCATCATTGTTGTTGCTATTATAATCATCATCATCATTGTTGTTATCATCATCATCATCATTGTTGTTGCTATTATAATCATCATCATCATTGTTGTTACCATTATTACCATCGGCATCGCCATTAATGTTACTATTACTATTACCATAAGTATTATTATTAACATACATATTATTATTATATATGTTTTCGAAAGACATTTGCGACACAATTCTAAGGGAAGAAAAGAAAGCAGCGTGCTTTCAGTAATAGAAATTCATTAAGTTATTCATTCATTAATTTCAATAGCTTTGACGATTTTCATAAATATTTGTCATATTAATTTAACGAGATTAACGAGGTTAACGAGATAATGAAACAAAAATAATGATTTTTCCAAGCATTTCTACACGTACATTTGTACCTAAATTGCATAGATTAGTAATTAACGCAAAGTAATGTAATTTTGATAAACAAAGGCCTTACACACACCAACAATATATAATTTATCTCGCCGAGTTTTAAAAAATCCACATTTATCTACTCGGTTACTATATTTTCACCAAATTATTGCATAATCTTTTACACCTCAAGAGACATATGTGCGATTACTATGATCTGTTACGGCTTTTACAATATATATTGTTCCGTAAACTTTGTTTCATATTATTAATACCTTTTTATTTCCGTTTCCTATTTTTTTACTGAAAAAATTTCAGGGGGAAATTCAACACATTCATAACTCAAATTAAACTAATCCAATCTTTAAAACATAGTCACATCTCCAAATCCACCTTTCGTCCTCAACTTTGAGGTAGCTCTTAATGCTGAGAAAGGAGTAAAAACAACTTTTACAAGTCACCATAGAATTATGTAGTAACGCGTAAAATTCGTTTTTATTCCCCTCCAATTGCAGGAACATATTTGAAAAACAGTTCCAAAAACAATTTAAAAAGAGTAAACAAAATACACAAAGTAAGCAATAAAAAAAAACAAAGACTTTTAACGACGCCGAAAGGTTAAAATGCATTTATTGTAGTATTCGCAAGTTCCTTTGATGCCTGGAACACTAAAATACTTTAGTTAAATCGCTTGGTAAATAGGAGATATTATAAAAAAGAGAGTCATTAGAAAACAAAAATTAAATTCACTCGTTTTGGCTCTCCTGAAGCTCCGAATAGTCCTGTTACCATATCTTGATGAATGGGATATGTATCATTTGTCTTTTGGTGCAAGATAGAGAAAAATGTATCATTTATATTCTTTTATCACAGTCCTAATCATGGCTGCAATGATATGAAAGCTACTGAGGTATACGAGTCACGCTGAATAATAGAATTGATTCAAAATGATCAAATAGAATTGATTAAAGTTTCACCTTATGCAGCGTTACGAAAAGTGTTACTCGTAGAGTCGTTGTGCTTCACTAACGTGGGCTTGTTCTGTTTATAGCATTCTGGGTTAGTGAGGAAAACAATGGCAATCTACCTCACTCCTCATCTTGCCTTGTAATCCTCATTTCCCTCTCCTAGCTGATGGTAGAGGGGATGAGGTCCCAATCGGACTTCGAGCTGAATACTTTGCAGACAGATGTTCCGAATTATAAAACATTAGGCAAAAACTTAACGAAAAATTATGACATACCTGTTGTTTAATATCTAGAAGTCCGGTCGATAAGGAAATAAGGACGTATGCGGGCAAAACTGAGATTATCATAGCTTCACATTATCGGTAAAGGAGATTAGTTTTCACTTCCTTTGCCTGAACTTTTCCTTTAAGTTCAGTATGCAAGCATTCGAAGCTTTACAACATTAGCAGTTTGTTTTTGGCAACAATTAAACTGTCGCTAGGAAAACACATACGTCAGAAAACAACGCATAGAAGTTTATGAGTAAATGATACACAATGAAGTTGGAATTGATCAAATGAAGAGCTTTCAAAATGCGGTGAATAAAATCCTAGACAAAACAAAGAGGTACAGAGAGTAAAAGTATGTCTGAAGCCAAAGGTTACAGCAAGTATAGCAAAATATAATCCTTATAACCATATTGGTTGATGAATACACTTAATTTGTTTTTGAGCGCAGGATAGAGAAAAATGGGAACAGGTTCAATGTAAGTCAATCAGCACTGGAGCCCCGCCGGTGAAAAAGAGTACTATTTGAGTTAAGGAAATAGATATTTACCCAACCCTTCTTATAGAAAGAAATAAATGCGCTTTTAATGTGTATTATTTATACTTTTTAATAATTTAGAACGTTTTTATTACGATTCTGAGTTAGAACTAGAATCGTATTTCGCTTGAAAGTAATTTAAATTTTCACGCGTGGCGCTGAGGTAGTGGTTGACCAATATCGAACTTGAGCCGAAATATGGATCATCAATACACTTTATTCGCAGTTTTTCCAGTGCAGGTGGTAATATGAAAGTTACTGAGATATAAAATGATGGAATATGAGGCCTTAATTTTGGCCATTCCTTACTAAATACCATGAAAAGAGTTGCTCACGGGGTCATTGTCCTGTATATACGTGGGCGTTTTCCACTAATGCCACTGTAGCTCAGCGAGGAAAGTAAGGGAGCTCAGTGAGGAAAATACCTCACTCCTCATCTTACCTAGTAAGCCTCATTCAATTTCCATCTCTTTCTAAAGGTAATGCTGGAGGCTTGAGGTTCAAACGGGCCTTCGAGGCTGAACACTTCACAGAAATTAAACTACGGAGTCCTGTGTTATAGAAACAACCAACGCTCTTTCTTCGAAAGAAAACGTCACGAACGATGCACATATATGTATTTTAATTAAGCAATCGTTCGCGGAAACTTGACAAAGCACCACATTTTGACCGAAATGAAACTTCGTCGGGTACACAATCACTAATGAAATCAGCAGTTGCGATCAAAAGTCGGGGCAAACTAAGGTGAAGGGAGTGTCACGCCTTACTCAATAAAAGAGGTCAAAGATGAGGGTTTAAAACAGACGTAAGTGGGTGCCGAAATGATGCTCCTGAGAGGAGCTTGCCGACTTACCCAAGCTCGGAATAACCACGGAAAAAACGGACGTCGGGTGACATTCGACATTTTCATGCAGGAATGCTCCTCAGGAGGTGATACACATCCTATTCCTTTTCGAAAAATGAAAACTTCGCACCCCAACACAAGAACGGGATTTTCGATGCGCACTACGACAACAGTCACATATCCAGTCGCGCTGATGCACTGAGCAAAGAAAGAGTCACAGATGGCACTCTACTCGGATGCATTTCTTAATTCCTGAATAATAAAAGTTTCTTAATACACGAGGAGCGTTAAAAAGAGAGCGGTGACTAGACGGGAGAGATTTTTCAGTTCGCGCAGCGGATGCCTCCTTCCTGTCGAAGGAAAACCCGCAAGATTGGTGGTCACGAAAGAGGAAGCACTGTTACATGCATCTTCCAGAGGCAAGCGGTTCTTCATTAGAGGATCTTGCGTTACAGATCTCACTAGCTGAAGTTGATTCTCAACAGAGGAAACATGCGTGAGCTCGGATTCAGTAATGGAAATAGTCGTCAAGGGGACGGTTTGTTTACAAACTCAAAATTTTAGAAAAGTTTCGTTTGTTTTATCAAAATTCTCACAATTTTAAACAGGATGCAGTATTCGACGGTTAAAATAAGAATCTTCATTCAATTTCCCTTCTTTTCGTGCTTGTCTCGATTTCGTGCGACAATTCTTTCTAATTAAAATTTGCAAATGAAATAAACCCTGCAAACGGTGAATTTGAGTTTTACGTGCATTACTTATGGAAACAGTTTTAAACGTCTGGGGTCGAACCGGGGACAGTTGGGTACTAAAAATTAGCCTATTTCATAATCTGGGAAGATATCTATAAACTTCGAAAGTTTGAATGTCGTGCGAGTGCTGTTACTCGAGTTTTACGCGGAAAAACATACACACACACCATTATAATATGAGATTTCGACGCCGTTGTTGAAGTAACTCCACAATTGTCGCTTAATGTAAACTCTTACAACCCCAACCCTTACCTTGACGAGTATTTGGAGGTACTAAATTAACCCATATTTAGGCCCAGTACTATAACGTATACTTAAAACGACTTTAACTAATCTTCACTTTCGGGTCCAGTGTTATAATGTTTTGTTGTATTTAAGGTGAAGATTACAGTTAATACCCTTGCTGATTTATCATATATATAATAGGAAATGAATTGTAATCTTCACTTAAACTCCGATAAACCATTATAATACCAGGCCCTAAAGTGAGCATTAGTTCAAGTCCAATAAAAACGTTATAATACCGAGCCTTACTCTCATGGGGTAAATATGTATTTCCTTAGAAAACAAATACTATTTACGATAATTCAACCGCTTTTATAAATCTGAGATGTATGGCCCTACTACGGCCCTCGTATAGTATTGTTAGAATTGCTTCGGCTGCTTTGGTCATTCCGCACATAGGCCCCCACCGGGAATCGAACCCGGGACCGCTTTCGCCGAAGTCGAACGTGTTGCCCACTTGGCTATCCGGGAACCCTACGGCCCTCGTATGTCTTTCGTAAGCCTTAAGAGAACAATGATGCATATTCTCGTAACCATCACTACTGTTGGTATTTTTTCGCTGTTGAAAATTCTGTTGCCTAATTCAACGGCGCCAAACCTATTCCCTTCCATTTGTAAAAATCCTATGAATTCAAACTATCCGGTACAGTCAAACTCAGATTTGTAAGGCTTTATTCAAAAAGAGTTAGTGTTAATGGAGAAAAGGAAAATCTACCAATGAATTTTTTTGGTAGTTTAAAAACTGAACCTAACAAAAGTTTACGATATCACGAATTTCGAGTGCATTTATCTTTCAGAATGATCAACATAAATATCGATCCAAGCGGAGCACTAAGTTTGAGGCATAATAACTGAGAAGTACGAAAGGAAGTTACAGGAAGATCGAGGAATATTTACATAAACGCATAAATCATCGTCATTTGCAGATATTTCTTTTCAAAGAAATATAAAAACTGGGTAAAACAGCCAGGTGTAACGACCGAATATTTAGTCATTCCTTAAGTATAAACAGTGCTGTAGTGTTGCGTTTCGAATGTACTGTTCACGAGTAAAGAGAAGTGGAAACAACAATGAGTAACTATGGGAAAAAAGGTAAAATACCTAGAAATCAACAAGTGAAACAACCAAACTGTGTCATGGCTACAGGAGGTTGGTACTTCTGACTAAAAATTGTACCATCTGCGACTAAAAACAGACTAAAAAATGAATCCAAAGAGGAGTGGAGAAGATAATGAAACCCAGTGAACCAAAGACGATACTAAGAAACACCATCAGCAGAAGAAACCAACGATATATGCGCATTTCAGAAGCAAAGTTTTCCTCTTCATTAGCTGACGTGTTCTGGTGGGTAACTGAATATTTCGCTGAAATTCAACTATTCTCACTTTAATTTTGATTAATAGAAACAACGAAGCAACGGAAAGTTAACAGCAACTGACCGCAACAATGTAACGAACAACAATACAGAACTTATTTCACAGAAAACAGAACTTTATGACGTCACATAACAACAATATGGAACGACGTCACAGAAAAGACCAATTACTCACGGTTTAACTCCCATCGAAATCAACAAACGCCTCTAACAACTGCTTGACTAACGTAAGAAAACAAGCGATATTACACACGAATCACCGGGATGTGTCAAAAAAAACAGCGATGAGAGAAATAAATAGACATGGACCTGCTTCTTCTTCCACATTGGCATGTTGGAGCGCTGATGGTCAGAAGCGGACNATTCAAAATCATTTTGAAGTGAGTGGTTGGTTAAAAGTTATTATGTTATATTAAATAAATGATACTAAATTGCATACTATCTTCACTATAGAGATTAATTTCTTAAAATTGCTCTTTCGAAGTGAAAAATTGTTACAGGAAGACCGAGGAATATTTACATAAACGCATAAATCATCGTCATTTACATATATTTCTTTTCCCAGAAATATAAAAACTGGGTAAAAGAGCCAGGTGTAACGACCGAATATTTAGTTATTCCTTAAGTATGTACAGTGCTGTAGTGTTGCGTTTCGAATGTACTGTTCACGAGTAAAGAGAAGTAAAAACAACAATGAGTAACTAAGGGAAAAAAGGTAAAATACCAAGAAATCAACAAGTGAAACGACCAAACAGTGTCATGGCTACAGGAGGTTGGTACTTCTGACTAAAAATTGTACCATCTGCGACTAAAAACAGACTAAAAAATGAATCCAAAGAGGAGTGGAGAAGATAATGAAACCCAGTGAACCAAAGACGATACTAAGAAACACCATCAGCAGAAGAAACCAACGATATATGCGCATTTCAGAAGCAAAGTTTTCCTCTTCATTAGCTGACGTGTTCTGGTGGGTAACTGAATATTTCGCTGAAATTCAACTATTCTCACTTTAATTTTGATTAATAGAAACAACGAAGCAACGGAAAGTTAACAGCAACTGACCGCAACAATGTAACGAACAACAATACAGAACTTATTTCACAGAAAACAGAACTTTATGACGTCACATAACAACAATATGGAACGACGTCACAGAAAAGACCAATTACTCACGGTTTAACTCCCATCGAAATCAACAAACGCCTCTAACAACTGCTTGACTAACGTAAGAAAACAAGCGATATTACACACGAATCACCGGGATGTGTCAAAAAAAACAGCGATGAGAGAAATAAATAGACATGGACCTGCTTCTTCTTCCACATTGGCATGTTGGAGCGCTGATGGTCAGAAGCGGACGGTTCATCCAACGGAGCCGAGGTGCCGAATCCGAACGCGGAGAGGTAAACACCGTATTGACCGAGAGGTATTGAACATAGGTTGCCAGGAGAGCAGAGACTGAGATAAAGAGGAAGGAAAAATTGAAAGCCTATCGCATATCTGTGAGGGGATATATCGCTTTTAATCTCTTCGTATCTAGCCACAGCTCTCATCCTCCTCTTATCGAACCAAAGAATGCAACTCCTCCGTCTGGAAATTAAACGGCGAAAGAGACAGCGATCGCTGAAGTTAGAATGCTTTAGGTTACATAATGCAATGCCGGCTACAAACAGTTAGCAGGTGAGGTTGCAGTATCGGAGAGCAAAAATTAATGATTAAATGTCAGTATGGGTTTCGAAATCAATCAACAATGAGCTTTGAGATTTCAATATTGAAATTTGAATTTTCACCTAAGAAATTTGGAATTTCAATAATGAAACACGAAATTTCAAAAATGAAACACGAAATTTCAATAATGGATTTTGTAATTTTTAACGATGAAATATTAAATTTTTAACGATGTAACTTGAATTAACAACAGTGAAATTTGGAATTTCACCAGTGAAACACGAAATTTCACCGGGGGAATATGAAATTTCAACAATGGAATATGAAATTTCAACAATGGATTTTACCATTTTTAATGATGAGATGTGAAATTTCAACGATGAAATATGAAATTTCAACAATGATTTAGACATTTCAACCATAGAATCACAAACATTTTTCAACGATTTGTTTCAACGATCAAATTTGAAAATTTGTAGCTTTTAAGTGAGTTGAAAATAAAAATATAGTGAATTAATTAATGCTGAATATCAGTTTATTGAATTAGTTGGTTAAGTGTATGAAATATTAGTGAATTACATTAATAAATGATGGAAAAGCAACAAGAAGGAAGAATATGGTTGTTGTAACAAATATAGCAAAATGAGTCATTAATGTATGCAGAAAATAATTTATAAAGTATTAACGAAGTAACTTTTTCACTCAATCCCCGCGGTACCAGGAAAACATTTTACTATTTGAAACTGACCTAAATTTTATGCTAAAAAACTTTTAATCTCGCTTAGTAAAAAAACTTAAAACAAACTGAAATTTAGATAGCTTTAATCGAATAACAATCAGCTTATATAACCTGTTGACAAACCTCACAGCAATACTTCAAACATTCCACGAATTTTATTGCTCTCGGACAAATATTTGGATGGTCACTGAAGTTTATCTAAACTTCTGTAGGATGTGAATTAAGTATGGGACAGATAAGGTCTACTCGTATTTGTGGAAAAAATATGTTTCCACGAAACTTTTAAAACCTTATCTAATAACGTTGGCCCGATCTTCCACGTAACTCCTACAACTTAAGCAGAAGAGGACTTCATCTATCGCAGGAATCTTATCTTTCTTGGAATGGTAGTACTTATCATGCTTAAACATACAGATCAGATACGGCAGCATCTTTACGAGATGCAATAATGAAACCAACAGCTAGTGTAAACAGTGGATTGTGCGGTATCCTACTGAATAGACATCTTTCTCAACTTGTCTGGCATCGTGGAGAGCTGGTGATACTTCCTTGTTGAAATTAACCCCGGACCAGTTGAGATGATCGAAAAATAATAGTTACAAATTCGTATATATCATTCCAGAGTTAATTTGATTTCTACACCTCGACAAGAAAAGAATGCAATACATTAAAAGATGCCGATTACATCACTTTCAATGAAAACTGTAATTCTATCGACCACGTTAAAGAAATGTCAGTAAAGTATTCAGCCCGAATATCAGTTGGGATCTCATCCCCTCTGCCATCAGCTAGGAGAGGGTAATGAGGCTTACTAGGCAAGATGAGGAGTGAGGTAGTTTGCCCTTGCTTTCCTCACTGATCCAGAATTCTAAAAGGAGAATACGTTAGTGAAGCACAATGACTTTACGAGTAACACTTTTCGTAACATAAGGAGAATCCTCATTTAATGCTATTATTCGGCATAACTCAGTAGCTTTCATATCATCACAGCCATGAACAAGACTGTGACAAAAATATATAATAGATACATTTTCCTCATCCCGTACCAAAAGACAAATATTTCAGTCAAGATACGGTAGCAGATGGATTCAGATATGTGCGGAATACGTATTGGTATTATGCGACCCCCCTGCTACTTCGGTTGATCCGACAATGAGCGTGAAATAAGAGAAAAAGATGCGAGGGCAAGTCATTTTAGGGACTCATTCTTTCCGCGAAGGATACGCGATAACAACAAAAGACGTAACTCGAACGCATTGTGTTTGCACCCCCTGCCACACGTCGAAAAGCGGCTTGCGTGGTATCTACGCAGATGTTCATATAAAGTCATACACACGACGCGTGATATGAGCATATATAAAAATATATGCACGACGGTGAAAATTGTGATACAACAGATTTTCCAGCACCCAGATAAAGATCTCCCTGAAACAGAAATCATTCCAATTCTGTCAACTGTTTTTTTCCGCTTTCGTTTCAATCTCTATGATAATAAATACGTAAATCATTATCCTGATCTTAATCAAGATATTGTTCTTCCAGAATCCATTTGTCATACTGATGTCACGAAAAGCACGAACCATGCCATTCCTATGCAATCGATCATCGTTAAGCAACTGATAAAGATTCACCTACGGAATGACCATAAAAGGCAAACTCTCGGAATGACAACTCTCCGCATGCTCTCGATCAAAATAAGGACTATTCACGGAGACAGTTCGGGATCAGTTCGGCGCATGCGCGGTTCGCGTTGCGAGCGTCAAATGACTCATTTTTGAGGACATTTTCGATAAATCTATTAATTTCGTCATCTTCTTGTCGAATATTTTTAGGGGTTATTTTAGTATCACGCGCTTTATAATCTTTCGTTATTCTTTTGTTTTGTTGGATAAGCAGGGTCCTCATTTCTTGGTTTCATCGTTTTCCTCGTCCATCGTCTTTTTCCCTCAGTCCCTTTAAAAACGGTAGATCGAGGTTCTACTTCGTTTAGGAACAAATGGCACATTAATGATAATCACCGACGATTTTGACCGAAAAACGTAAACGGCCCGCAGGGATAAGTTTCACCGAAATATGCGTTGCCGGTACTACATGCTCTCCTTGTTAGATTGAATCATCGTCTTTTTATAGACAACAGTAGTTTTACCATGTCTTTCTACAGAGTACCTAATTAACACGTTCTCAGCACAGGAAATTTCACCGGCATTTTTGATGGCACGGGAAGCTAGCGTGAATATAACATGACGTACGAGAAAATATCACTTCAACCACCACTATTTCAACTCCTATGCGTTCATGAATTCTGGAAAGCATTCATAAATGCAGATATATTAATAAGGATTTAAGTACCTCGATTTTCTCACGTGGATCGACGGCTGAGGTCATCTGGTATTTGTGCGACCGGAAGTCTAAAATGCAATTATTCACGACACAGGCGGAAATGTTATCAACCCTGCCATCCGGTAGTCCCTTAAATTATACGTTGGTGTAGGCTGACACAAAACCTCAATGCATAAGTCCTATCTTTTCATTAAGAAGAGAGTGAACTTGGGCTTAAACGGATGTTCCACGAAATCACTCAGTTACGAGGACATTTGGATGTTAAACACGTCATTTCTCCATTTAGCTGCCAATTCACTGTATCACATAAAAATAGGTGAGTTGAAAATTGGTCTAAAATCTTCTCTAATTACCTGTAATGAGATTCACCAAAGAAAAGAAAACTATGTTAACGATCAGAGTAGATGGTGAAAAACTAGAACAGGTAGTTAATTTCCCTTACTTGGGAAGTGTTTTTTTTTTCCTGGGATGTAAGGTGTACAGATGAGGCTCGAAAAAGAGTAGCATTGGCCGAGGAAGCTTACGTGAAACGAATTGAAGAACTGATGACTAAAAGTCTTGATAAATGATTCAGGAAAAGATTGGTAAAATTTTTAGTGTGGAGTGTTTTGATGCATGGGTGTGAAACATGGACTTTAGGAAAGGAGATCAAAATATTGGAGGCATTCGAGATGTGGGTATGGCGTAGAATGGAAAGAATAAGTTGGGTCTATCGAAAAACAAACACAGAGGTACTAGAGATAGTCAAGAAGTAACCGAAATAATTAAACGTCGACAGAGGAAATGTGTGGGCCAAATATTGAGGGGAGAGGGATTGGTAAAGAAGGCAATTGAGGGAAGAATACAAGAGAAAAAGCAGAGGGGAAGATGCAGATAAAACTTGTTAGATGACGTAAAGGGTGGAATGGGTTACCGGGAGGTGAAGGAAATGCCGATTAGTGGAGAATATTAGGGCACATGAACCTACCAAAAGGAAGAAAATATATGATGATGATGAATGATCGCTGAATCACGACAAGGAAAATGATAGGGATAGCCTTAAAATTAATTACTGATATTTTCCTTAATTTATTTACTCTTATCCGTCTGCAAAGTCAGGAGCATCGAGGCTGGTTTGATACTCAACCTCTCCACAAGCCACTATATGCTTTGAAGAGGGAATGAGGCAACTAGGCTTGAAGAACTATTGTCTAATCTGTGGCACCGCCAGAAAAGTCCCAAGGCTGTATGTATACCATAAGTTGGTATGTCTGTCCTTTTAGGATTCACACATGGTGAACTAATGATAATTTTTACTATCCCGTTATTTTTATTTATTTTTTTGAATTAATGATAACTTCTTGGTCTGAAAAAATTACGTACATTCCATTTTAATCGTTTCAATCTTAATTTTTCTGAATGTATGTAAGACAGTATATGCTGGGAGACGAAACTTTGATTACCACTCGTGAGTAAACTGCACTGAAAAAATATAATAAATTCAGACAGAGATGCCTGCCAGAAAAGCATTTAAATGTGATTTTATTTGACTGCGGGGAAACATTCACTTAACTCTTTAATTAATTTGAAACGAAAGTGATAACATACACTCACTTTTTATCTTTTGGCATCGCGAATTCTGGTTCGACCTTTGCTTACGGCCAATTGCTAAAATAACCGTGTTTTATGCACTTGTTTGCTACCGATAACGACTATCTTTATAACCGCCGTCAAGATAAAACAACCGTAATCTGCCAACATTCCTTCGCAAGGTCGATATGGTATCTTAGTGCTGGATTCGATTCCAGGTTCTTCAGAATGGCATCCGTAAGAAATAAACGTAAAGTTCATCTTCATCTCTTGCGAGATTTACTTCTTCCACAAAATTAAATTAAGAATTGTGGGCTTATGAAATAGATTCAATAAATATTCTTATTTCATGAGATACTGTTCTCGATTCAAAATATTTACAAAACAAACGAAAATCTAGTGTTTTCAACGACCAATCCCCTTGACGACCTACGCGATTGTTGAACCCGAGCTCATTCACTACATGGGACCCATATAGCAATTGTAGCTATTTTACAAGCGCTCCAACAGCTATCGTCATTTCACACGTGAGCTCTCACCGGGAATCGAACCCGGGACCGCTTTCACCGAGATAGAGTCCACATGGTTACCCGGAGATCCTGAGCCTCGTATAATTAACGGTAACAAGATATCAGGCTTCTTTCTCACTATGCATATTGATGAAAATGAAAAATACCCAAGTTTCAGAACGCTCCTACTGATACGGGATAGACGATTTGAGTAAAAAGTTCCGACGTGTTCGACCGGGATATGAGAGCTATTGTTGTATACAACTAGAAGCTCTAGTCTAATATTACGGGCCACACCAAGAGATTAACTACGGCACACCACCGTGCCGCTTTACAATGGTTTGGTAGCAGTTCAATAAATAATCGAAATATCTCTAATTCACTAAGGAATTTCTTAAGAGTTTTGATAATGAAATAATGCAGAGATAAACAACTGAACGATGAAGTGCGCATTGTCTGTTTGAACCACTTGAATCTTCCCGTCTGTTTACTGAACTCTGCACATCTCCAAAAATCTTCCGTAATTTTTATTTTCTCGTTACCTACATCAATTGATATGAACAATGGCTGAATCCATTACCTCAGCATAAGTACTTCAAAATAAGCACTTAATTACCTCTATTATTTCGGAGATTGTGGGAGCATCAATTATCAAATTTCCTGATATTTTTTATACATCCAACTAAACATTTGACCGTAATAAAAGAGATTCCTCTGTTACGTGATTCTTGCACTGATTAGATTATAGATACACGTTCCGTTAAAGAGATGGGAATCAATACAAACAATCTTTAGGGCATATGACTGCTAAAACCTCCATTATTTACGCCACAGAACTTAACTACTAATTTAGGCGAACAAGCGGTACTAAAATACCCCGAATGGCTTGGAGAAATGTTCTGCCGGGATAGCTCAACGGACAGCGCACCCGACCGGCGATTGGGAGACCCTGGTTCGATTCCCGGTCCCGTCAGACTTTTTTGAAGTCCATTCTTCCTTGGGATGCATAAAGACGCTGCTGCTCTCTTATCATAACTAGTCCAGTCAATGTATACATCCGACCTTGCAAAGGACCATAGTTCTAATTTTTTAATATGTTGTTAGGTCCTATTCTAGGATACTAGTATGCCAATTTTGCAATATCGAAACACCCGTGCGAGCTGCGGTATTCCAAAAAAAAAACAACTTTCTATGCACATTTTTCTGTTTTTGCTCAAAATCTCCGAAAGTATGCGTCCTACAGAAAAAGTTATTCGATCGTGTATTAACGTAAATAAAATGTCCTACATTTTAAGCTCAAATTCAACTCTATCCGTCCAGAACTTTCCGAGATAATCCGAGATTAATCTACTTTCATCATCAAGTTTAGTTTTCTATCTGTAGGTTTCGCAGGTTTTTCACACCCTCCTTCTTGAGGGTGTTTTCCTGCAGTGGAGATTTTTCCCTGAGCTCTTGGCTTAGGTTTTTTAATCCACAAAGTAGTTTTCTTCATTGTACTTTTTCAAGCTATCTCTCTCTTTTCTTTTCCTGTCTCATATGACAAAGGGTTAGATGTAAGAAGAGACTTGTTAGTCTCAATCTCGCCCTGAATAAAGTCCTTTATTATTATTATTATTAGATATGGCTCTACAAATATTGGCCATTTTTACAAAAAATTAAAAATTTTCGTCTTAGTCGTGTATCTCGCCAAATATCGGGAGAAATACTCATTTCACGAGGAAATTTATAAGAAATGAACTTGTAAATTTATTAAGCTTTCATTTGAATTTATCGTGGCGAAATGGCGATCAGTGGAGAATATTATATGAACCTACCGAAATGTAGAAAACTTATGATTATCCCTCCGAAGGAGAAACGGAAGTGAAAACAGATATGAAAGGACCGGGAATCGAACCCGAATCTTCCACCTTCCGGGTGACTGCTCTAGCCAATTGAGCTATCGTGTCAGAACCTTGCGTGAAATGCAACCGTTTATAACTTCGTACTACAGGATAGCCCAGTAGGTAGGAGGTATTGGTGGATCCAGGAGGGGGTGGGGCGATGCCCCCCCCCCTTTTTGAGGGACAGTAATTTGCCTAAGACCTTGAGTTAAATTCAGATTTTGAAGTTTTTCCACGAACACTAAACAACTATAACAGATACAAGGAAAAACATAATTGGAGATAAGTTCATAAGGGAAATTTAATTGGAGATAAGTTCATAAGGGAAATTGTCCCCTCGTAGAGTTTCTAGTTCCATCAAAAGTAGGGCGTGACCTTAGTCATCGAAACACTTTTAACAATACTACTACCATGACAAATAATAATAAACTAAATAATTAAATTAAAATAGGAATGAACTCGTTACGTTGATTAGTTTAACCTAAGAATGCCAACATCAACAAAATTATGGCAATACTTTGTCAAGGAGTTTAAAGAACGTTTATGTAACGAAATTATATTAATCGACATAATTTTCATTACCACCATCAATCCACGGACATTAGCTGTTCCTTTGTTCTTGTTTTCTACATAAACCTCACGTTTTAACTCGAGAATTCACGGTGTATTACGTAACTTGTAATAAAATCAAGGAGTGCCTGCCGTAAATTTCATAAAAACAACAACACGCTTATTGTTAAAGATATATTAGAAGATAAGTAAACAACTAGAACGGCTAGTTAAAGAACCAATCGTCGACGGCAAGTCAGAAAACCTAATTAGTCTCGCCGTTACGTTTATCAATCTAACAAGTAAGTAAGACTGCAGAGGTGATTGGGAATTGAATTTTATAGATAAGCAAATAAGAAAAATGCACAAGGAAGCTCTTATCGAACATTAAAAAGCCTTTTTCTTGGAGGTATGATCTGATAAGAGAAAATATTAATCTCCTTCCACGCGGAAGATGTTTAAGATACGAGACTCATGCTTACAGGAATCTAGCCAGAACGACAATTTTAGTTGGTCGGTTTAGTTTTGTTTCAAAACATAAGGACTGAAAATCTTCTATAATTTTTCCCATATTCCACACACCTAGGCTTTCGGAAATACTTGAGCAAAGTAACAAAACAGCAGAGCAAGAATGAGAGAAAGAATTAAATTGGTGAAATTTGTAGACGACTGAGTGGTAGTAGTAGTAGCACTGTTAAAAGTGCTTCGACCGCATAGGTCATTTTGCACGTAGGCCCCCACCGGGAATCGAACCCGGGAACGCTTTCACCGAAGTCGAACGCGTTGTCCACTTGACTATCCGGGAGCCTGACTGAGTAGTTAGTTAATTCATTGTCTGATTAGGAAATGCCGAAACTTGGTCAGTAAGATAAGTGAGGTGGTTCGAAATAAAAGGGTGGTCTTATAAAAAAATATACTCGTAAATAATAAATGTAAGCATGGTTTCTCCGTGAATGCCACAACCCACCCCCACAGTTATATGGTATGGTAGCCCTTCATCCCCAATCCATGAAGAAGGTTTCGGTTTGGAACTGCAGGGTTGGGTTCGAAGACATGGATGTAAAAGGAGGGCATCATACCAATGGATTTCTTATGGGAAGTTGGTGGAGCAGCTGGGAATCGAGTGCCGAAGGGGCAGAGGCTATCCAGAATGTTCCTGAATGTTTTAGAAGGTTCCAGACAGAATGTTCTAGAATGTTGGAGGATACTGTAGAATGTTCTAGAATTTTCCAGAATGTTCTAGAATGTTCCAGGCAGTTCTGGATCATCAAAGACACCATAGAGACATTTCCTGTGTTTAAAGGTTCATTTTTAAAATTCACGCTTGATAGGAGCTGGCCAGCTATTCCTTGGGATTTAGCCGCATGACTTCACTGTGCAAAGTTAACACACCTTTCCTTAATCCTTAATCTACAAAATCTGAGACATACCATTAACACATAAACTATTGTTTATCTCTGCAAACAGTGAACAGGGACATTTAGCACTAATCTCAGAGAGTCAAGAATTTGAACATTCTTTCACACCAAACTTCCTGTCCAAAATATAATTAAAATATACAATATATAAGAACATGTTAATATAGAGTATCATATTTCAGAACAAAAGTTCTGCATTTCATTCTTGAATCTGCTACTGAATACTTTTCTAGCTGAGAAATTCTTGAAAAGGTCAAAATGGGGGAGATCCGATAATCCAGGATAGTAAACCCAATCTGGAATCTACATGATGACCTGATACATCACACAAAACAATAGCTGGGCTGAAAACAGTCAGGAAACAAAGTAGTTCATTGACTACATCAACCAGATTTAGCCACATCAGATCTCCTCTTCGCTGGTCTATTCAAAAATTTCTTATTCACAGACATATTTGAAGATTAAAGTGCATTTTGAATTACTGTTCTCTGATACTTCACCAATCTTGGAGAGAAATAATTCTGTGGATGAATATTTAGATGCTCTAATCTGGTAAAACTATAGATTAGAACAAACCAATGATGTTAGGTAGAACTGAAGATATTTGATAAATGGCATTTGGTAATTAGGGATAGTAAATAATAGGGAATCATTCATAAATTAAGAAGATAGTCAAATCGCAAAAAAGGAGGTACTTTTCAGAACATGAAAGATTAAGAAACTGATATGAACAATAGCTACATCCTTTTGTCATCATCTGAAATGAAAGAAAACTTCAAAAAGTTGACCAAAGGTGAAGTAGGTAGAAAAAGTGACAGAAAGTAAATTAGCTCTTTAAAAACAAAAAGTTATCCTGAGACAAGATATGAGGAGGACATTGAAAACAACTTGAAACCATAGTATAACATGTCATTCCAACCATGCCAAAAAGAGATTGCCAGTAATGAAGACGATATTTGGCTCTCCATTCCTGGTGAGATGTTATCAATACATTTCCTATATTAGAAATGAAGGAAAAAGAATCGACACAATTTAAGGTTTATTGCAGCTAAGACAGAATAACCAGGAAGCTTAACAACAGTTTCAGCACAATCTTACACTGTTGCAAATCAATAAGACTAAATGCTTCCCCTTAGAAATTGATGGAACTCTTTTTGTTGCCAAATTGATATAAAATGAACCTCATGGTTCGGTAAATTACATACACTATTGGATACATTGATGAACTCAAATTACATCCAATAAAATGTATGTATAACAGCAACAAATTCCCATTTAAAAAGAAAGAGAGAATGACAGTGTCAGGAAATAATTTAAATCAGCAGCTCCTACTCTTCCTAAAGTAGTTATACAAGTGACTTTGGAAGTCTGGTTCAATCAGAAAACTTAAAGCATTCTTAATATTTATATTTTAAACATGTTATTTGCATATTGTAGTATTATTATACGAGTAACTGAAGGTATCATTCTGGAATATTCTTTTTCATTTTATAAGCAGAAAGAATTGGACAAACAATTAATTAATCTCATTTATTAATAACTGAATTACAAATTCCCTTTAAATTTTGATGTTTCAAAAATCCATTAACATATTTTAGGTTTAAAAATACTTGTTAAGTGTCAAATTTTGTCAAACTGCAATTCCCTTAAGAAGGAAAATTGTTAAGTGACCTACAACTTTATATGTCACTTAAATATCAGAAATAGCAGAACGCTTTCCAAACTACTTCTGATAAATAATTTCATTCTCATTTACATACGTATGGAACAACCATACTTTTAGCATGTAGCACAGGGTACAACCACATTAAAGTTCATTTCTCCAATCTGTTACTTTGGCATGTTATTTGCGGGAGGAATGAATATTTAAAGCAGCTAGTTCTAGCATCTGTTTACCTAATTTTCCTTGCAGAATCTGAATGCAATATGTAACAGGATGGACTGTATGTTCTCTGAGACCTTTTACCTCTGATTTCATAGAGAAACTTTAACCTAAAATTCTATTTCTATTGTTCCAACCATTCCATTCTATGACAAATAAGAATTTTGAAAGTGTTTATCAATTTTTGGAGACAATTCATCTCAAAACAGATGGGTGTTTTCTATATCAAAAAGACATGTCATCACTTGGCTGCAGGATCTAATGTGAATCATACTGAATGCATACTCTCTAACTATGTAGCTAAAATTAAGAAAGGGATTTCAATGAAACAAATTACAGGGAAATTAAGAATTGCATCACAAAAAAAATTATGAAAAGGGGTGGTATTCAAATAAGGCTTTTTGCTGTTGACAGTTTGTTAAAGGAAGAAATAGGGAGTATTTCAATTCACTCATTTATATTGTTCATTGAATTCCACCAAGTAAAGGCTGAGTTAGTTAATTATTCATTTGCAATCACGTAAGTACACCTATGAACTTAAAATTAGTGCATCAGATTTATTGTATAAAATTGCAGAATTAATAATGAATTCAGTTGATCATATAATTATTAGAATACATTAATCAAACAAAGCAGATTATGACTAACATTGAAAGAATATCTCTATATCCCAACTAGACTATTTCGAAATAAACAAACAATTACCATATTCCTTTATCTTCAATAATTTATATACAATAACCTCTGATGACATCAAAGAGATGGCATGGAAAGATTGAGATGAAGAAAAACCTAACAGACCACATGAAAAGAAAAGATCAGAGAGTAGTCAAAGGTATTCAGTAGCATTGTGAATTGAATGCTTGTGTTTCAAGAGTATACCATAACTATGATTATTATATGATCACTGTGATTAATGAAACTTTTCTCATACAACAAAATAACTGCCACTGCAAGGATTTCCATACTCAGATATTGACATACGGTAATTATTTTAGGCATTGAATATTTTACTTCAGAATTACAATCAAACTTCAAGTAGCTTACTCCAAATTATGCACATACCAACCCATGGTGTCCACTATATGGAAAAAGACAGGTGAAATAAAATGGTTGTACAGTAATAATACTTGCATATTTTCTTAATTTTTTCCTATAATTGAAGTATTTCTGCAACTCTTAAATTTGAATTCAAAATTTTTTTTGGAAATTTCTTATAACTGAAGACCCTCTTCTGAAAACAATTTTCAAGTATGAACCATTCTGAGATCTAATAATTGACATATAAAATTTTTATGGGTGGGTCAGATATTGAGGGGAGAGGGATAGCTAAAGAATGTTATTGAGGGAAGACTACAAGGAAAAAACCAGATGGGAAGACAAAGACAAAAGTTGTTAAATGACATAAAGGGTAGGGTAAGTTACCAGGAAGCAGAAGAAATGGTGTTGAGTAGAGAATATTAGGGCACATGAACCTACCTAAGTGTAGAAAACTTACAAAGAACTCATGATGATGATGAAATTGTCGATATATACGCACAGATTAAAAGATAGGTATTGGTGGGTTAAAGTATACTACAACTCACCCTCACTCCCTGGTGAGCAGCAACCTGCTGTGCAGATGAGGAGGGTGCAAGTGGAAGAATTGGCCTTCCCCCACTTCCTCCACCCCCACCTCCACCACTGGACACTCTTCTCTCTCCAGAGGAAAAGACACTGTCATGGGAAACACTGTGGCGCAAGCTATCTTGGAACAGATCCCCTGATGCTATGCCACCACTCCTACAGAAAAAAGAATNAACAGGTGGTGTAGTTAAGTAAACAGTTGCTTTAAAACTAAATTCTTTGCAATCAGGAGTAACAACGTAAAAAATTAATCTTAAAAAAAGAGGGCTACTATAGACCGCGTCATCAGGTCTCCTGAGACCCAAGAAATACACTTTTGGAAAAAAAAAATCATTAAAAACTCTTGCCAAAATTGATACCTTACATCAGGAGTCAGCAACCTATTACCTGTGGGTCACCAAGTGAAAATTTGACCATTTTGAGTGATCTACTCAATTTCCAAAGTTAAGAGAAGATTGTCAATAGGAAAATGGAATCGTCCAACACAGGTGGAACCGTACGATTGTGATGTTAATAGATGAATAAATAATCAGAAAATAGAGATAATCCAAAATTTCACTTTAATTTCTTATGACGTTCAAAATTATATATAGAATTATAATTATAATAAAGAGATTTAAATACTGAACTGCAACTCCTACGTATCTCGCCAAGCAACAAGGTATGGTCTTTCGAGAAGCAACAACAATATTCATAAAGTATGTAAACAAACAATTTATTATCATTTGCACACATTCCCTTATTTTAATTAATTTTATTGGCTCATTAAGAGTTTCTTTTTTGAATATTTTTAGTAGTGATAATTTCATTGCATGTATTGTAATGTAATGTAATTGTTTACATTCTGCTACAAGAAATGGTATAACACAAGTCCTGCTTTCTTTAGAGCGTGAAAAAACATAATTCAGTTAATTATACATAACCATGCACGAATAATCTGCCAACAGATAAGTGGGGGATAATATTTGTATCAAAGAGCTGAAACATCTTCCTAATATGCTATTTTCAGGTGATTTTGACACACAGCTGAAAAATGTTGCCGATGCCTGCCTAAAATCTTCCTACAGATTTATATTTGTAGTATAAAATCAACAACAAGTGCAAAAAATTTAAGTAATAGGAGTCACACTAGAGTAAAGTGTTAATAATAATAAACATCTTTATTTGGGTAAGACTGAGACTAAAAGTCTTATCTTACATCAAACCTCAAAGCATTGAGGGTCTTTCTGGTCTTCAACTCCGTCATATAACTAATAATGATATAATGGGGTTAATGCATTTCCAACTTGGATGAATCTAAAACTAAATTCAAATTAACGTAATATAGCAAACAGAATTTAATTTTCAAATACTATTGTTTCATATCATTCAAATGCTATCCTTGCACAGAGGAAAATATTTCAATTTTACTTTAGGGCTAGATTATGTAAAACGCTTCGAAAATATGCAGTTTTACACTACTTCTTATTGAAAGTCATTTTCCTTATTCATTATTTTTTTTCATAAATTGGACAGTGAATATTTTTCTATAAAATGACTTTAAATGTTGGATTCTCCAGGATTAATTTTTTCCACAGCATCTATACTTATGTTGGCAGTCAGAAAGTTATTGTTTCCCAAATTAGTAACTGAAATGGTTTCTCATTTTCTTGGATCAAATACTTCCAATAACTTAAATTAGACATACTGCATTTAAAAACAAGATGTCATGCTAAATTTTCAAAGGACAAATCTCTAAAAGTCTCTTCTGTAATGTCACCATAGTACCAGTATAAAGTTATTAAAAGTACATTTATTAATTAATAATTTTGATATATTTCAATATTTCAGACTTTCAATGCAAAGTAGTTTCTCATATGCTATTGCATGCTTTAATTTAAATTATTGCAGTTTTCACACTTATTTCTTGGCTATTTCTATCATTGACTACACAAATTTTCCATAAGTGAATATTCTATGCTATTCCTCCACAACTCCCTACAACCACCACTTCTTCCAATGTAATACCCTCTACTTCTATAGCCTACGGCAGGGGTGGGGAATCTTTTTTCATCTTAAGGCTACAATCACCATCTTTGTACATAAGAAACGATTTTGTCACATAAGAAATCATCAGGCTACTCTTGTGTGGCTTATTGCTAGCATTCAAAAACTTCGACGTGGATATTGCACAGAAATAAATTAATTGCTGAGGAAATCTAGCATTAAAAATTTACCATTATATTTCCACTAAAAGTAGTAAATGAGCTGGGGGTAAAAATTATTTCAATGTGCGCAGAGCCACACCATCCTATCAGTGCATTGCACCCGGGCGGCGGCATCTAAAGGGTAGCAACAGAAGCATAGCCAACCATTATTATTATTACAACAACATTATTTGCTGTTTTCTGTGTTTTTTTCACACAACTTATCTAAGAAAGATTATGATGTAAAATGAAAGATTTGCAAAAATAAGGAGGAAAGAATTACGGATAACTCAAGACAAGAAAAGAATATTTGTGCAGTGGATTAAATCAAAGATTGGGATCAATAAAAGATTTTCTAATACCAAGAATAAACCCTCTTCAGGTTTTGGAATATTTCTTCACTAGAGATTTGATCTGAGTCTTTCCTAATTTGCAAATAGCTTTATGAGTTTTATTGACACTTCTGGAGACTGTTGCTGCTAAGATCATGATATTCAAAAGTAATTTGAACTGTTAACTCATAATGACCATTCACTACGTTAGGATACGGAATATGCATAATTATTTGTTACTAATAATTTGTGACCAATGTAAGCTGGGGAAGGAAGTCATAAAACAATGGTTTTTCAAAGGCTTGCTAAATAATTTTTACCTGAAAATCAGGAAATGTAAGGATTTAGTATTTATATTTAAGGGTGGCAAAGTATGTTTGCACCCAGGCAGCAGATAGGCTTATCTGAATGTGCACATTTGTTTCTGAAGGCAAACAAAAGGTTACGACACGTTTAAATGGTGAGATGTTGTATACAGGCAGTTTATGCTCCTATGATCTACTGTCTACCTTCACTGTTTCTACACTTAAGATGAAATTATTAGATTTCAATTTTACATCCATTACAATAGCTTAGAAGGAGGATATGGTTTCTCAGTCTCAATCTTGTCTATATGAAGTCCTTATCTGTTATAATTTATATGACATTATGAATAACTTCTTAAATGTTTAACAGGTGGTGTAGTTAAGTAAACAGTTGCTTTAAAACTAAATTCTTTGCAATCAGGAGTAACAACGTAAAAAATTAATCTTAAAAAAAGAGGGCTACTATAGACCGACTTTGTAATTCACTATGACTAACTATTATTCCATTTCACACTCTAAATGATTTTTCATACCCATTTAACACAGCTTCCAAAAAATAAATGTTGCGGCAGCTGTAAGTTAGATTTTAACTATATTACCATCAATTTCCATGAGTTAATTACTTATTTACATAAAAATCAAGCTTTAAGAATCTGGATTCCTTTCAACTGTTGAATTATATAAGCCTTGTATACCCGTAAATTTTCTAGGCAAATAATTAATGATTTATTTATAATAAAATTGCATTGATTAATAATACACTACAGTATGTTTCCTGAAATTGTAAATAGAATGCATAGATGCACATTTGGGATTAAAATATGTTAATAAGGACAGAAATTATGGATGAAAATACTTGTCTTTTCAATGATTGATTCAAAGATAGAGTTGAAATTAAAATCAAAGGGCTTCCTCATTCAAATAGTAAGACATTTTATAAGTTAAATGGAGAGAAGGTAGTAAACCTAAACTTAAAAACAAAACAATTGATTTCGAAGGTAAAATTTACTCACTCAGAACACACTGGATATGTATGGATAATATTTCAAATAAGATAATCCATGAAATTTGACTAGAATCTGAGCATTATTATCAGAGAAAATCTAATAGAAACTCAGTCTGGTAAAGACCTCAAAATTAAAGTTGAATTTACATTTCAATTAAAAATAATTTAGTTAACCACAGTGCAATGTCCATAACATTGATAAATACTAATAAAATTAATTCTTTAATTCTTCCAGGTATAAATATGTTTATTTCCTTGAAGCATGTGAGGTGTTGCTTAAATTCATAAATTTATCTACCTTTCTTTGAAAAATACAGTAGCTGTTTCTTTGCTTTGAAAAGTGGGATCCTTTACAAGCCAGCTTTATCAGTACGAATCACTAGGTATTGCCAAGATCAATCGACCTGATAGCATCAGCATAATGAATTAGATTTATGATAATTTAAAGAAACAATCTTGACTTCCCCTGTACCGATTCTCATGGTAATTGGTGAATTTTCAAAAAGAATTTTAAGCAAGTGCCAATTTGGTTTTGAAGGAAGTAGAGGAGCAAAAGAAACTATTTTTAAGATTTGTTTAAGAGAATAAAATATATTTGGTTAATTTTTCTGGGCATAAAATTGAGGAAATTGAATTCAGAAACTGTAATTTAATTTGCAAAAGCTTTCTTGGGTTATCTGCTGGTTTAATATTTGTTATGTGATTAATTTTTTTTAATCTTTAAAATTTAATTTATTTATGTGAATAAACATATTGATAACCATAGTATTAATAATAATGAAATTGTTTCACTGATTGATAAATCAGTATTAAAATTGACCACAATAATTTGATTTGCAAAAGCTTTCTTGGATTATGTGCTGGTTTAATATTTCTAATTTTATTAACTTATTTATCTTTGAAATTTCATTTTTTAGTGTTAATAAACATAAATAATCACAGTATTAATAATAATAAAAGTAATGTTTTATTGATTGATAAATTGTTAACAAATTGTTAAATTATAACGAAAATTGGCTACAATAATAATAATGAATAATCATAATTATTAATTAGCTAGTAAACAATTATGAGGCAATCTTACTGAGTGGTTTTCATGACAAAACAATAATAGAAAATAGCTTATCGCTTAGTGTTTGAAAGGAGGAGTTAGGCCGTCTCTCTAACATTTTAAAACGGGGATATATGCCCCTTTTACTCCTCCCCCTTGAGTATGCCACCCTTTTCCTCCCATCCCCTGAGAATGCCACCCAGCCTATAAATGATAATTGCCTTGTTCCGCCATGGAAACACACTGGAATGAAGTAAACGACGACAGCGTCTCCTGTGATTCTCATCCGGAAACACGGTATTGCTACACTAATCATCCTCACCCTCTTCTCCTCCCTCCAGGACTTTCCTCGTCTTCCTCATCTTCTTCTCCGGAGAGCAGCTCCGATGCAGAACGGCTCCTGTACGCCTCGTCCAAATCTCCATAAGCGGCCGCAGCCCCCCCGGAGTCCCTCCCCTCGTCCCTGGCGAGGGCGCTGGGGCCATAGGACGAGGCCACTGCGGAGGGCTGCGGTATGACATCCCGATCTCCGTCCTCCGGCGATCTCCTCGACTTTATCCGGAAAATCCGCCGCAGCTCTCGTAAGGGATGGAACCGCCGTTTTTTACTCTCTGCAAAGCGAAAGAAATATGTCACCATTAGCATTGGCTTGAAACACTTACGCAATCCTTTCAAACCCAGCAACCGAATTGAAATCAAGGGGTGAAGAGAGAGGAAAAAAAATTAAGATGTGTCTTTTCATGAAGAAAATATTATTATTATTGAATCCTTGCAGATAAGCCAGGTGACAAGGTCTTTACAAGTTGAAATACTTTACATTAAATTACCTTACATTACATTACATCAGAGCGAAGAACTCAATTTTATATATACAAAACATACAGAGGTATCAGTAAAATTCTCCTATACACCACCAAAGATATCTGAAACGAGTCTGAAACTTTTGTCTCGTATGAAAGGAATTAAGGGATGAAAAGAGCGAAAAAATTCAGATGTCTTTTTGAAAAGACACCTGAATTTACATGTCTTTAGCCAAATTAATCTCGGTAAATTGTAAAGCATTTCCATTTTCACAAGTAAAAATAATTTGGAAGAGACGCGGCATGGTTGTTCAGTGGTTAGTGCCCGGAAAGTGGGAGACCTGGGTTCGTGTCCCAGTCACGTCGCTACTTTTCACCCCCGTTTTTCGAAACACCGGAATAGAAATAACTATTTCTAGAAATAAAAGATTCTTATTAGCTTTTCCAAATACCTCGCAAGAGTAAAATTAATATCGAAGAAAATAAAGTTCACCTTCTCCGCTTCTCCAAGATTTTCGAACTGGAGTTATGAATCTTTACCACAGCAACATTTATGACTATCTCAGGGCCTGGTTGCCTAACTAGTCCCGCCCATAAGCAATGAGCAATCAGCAACTAACAATTAATTCATCTAGTGGCGCATTTCTGCAGATTCGACAATGGATAAGTTCCAATTTACCAGAATAGGATTGGCGCTGACCCACTCGTACCTCTTCGCAGAGGAAAAAATACCTCCTTACTGTGACCAATGCGACTGCCAAATCAGCATCAAACACCTCCTGCTCGAATGTGACAAATATACAACTACTTGCAGCTCGTTAGGAATCAGTGGTGACGTAGGCACTAGGGGGTGATCCCGACTCAATGCACAAAGTATTGAGCTTCTTTAAGAAAACTGGGCTATTCCAAAAACTCTGAACACGTACCTGATAAGGTATTTTGATTCACTCCCTATAGGACCAAAGCAAAGTATTTCAAGTCACAGGGCCTCCCAGTGCTCCTCAACACAGTTATCACATGCACACAAGCAATTATACCTGATGTGAAGATGAGGTTACAATGACAACATTGTACGTCAGAGTCAGGGACTGAAACTCTGGTAAACGGTGCAGAATGACCCTAGCCGTCGACGCATCTTAAATAATAACTACTACTATTGTTGCAATGAAGGAAGAGTTGCGTGATGATAATCCTGGATCGATTATATGGATATCGGAAAGGGATGTTAACAATGAACACTATGAGTTTGCAACAAATATCAACAGAGCACCACTATGCAGTGGTTAGTCGAAATGAAAGAAAATAAACAATAAAGAAGAACATTGTTACCTCAGGGCAGCCACGGAATTGAAACCTCAGCTGGAGCCGGTTAATCCGTAACACGGATAATCCGACTGCATACCAGAATACGGAAATTCTGCGTTATATCAGTACTAAAACGGGTACATTTATACAGGTTTAATTTATTTTAATTTATTTTTTTTCAATGAAAGGAAAGGCTTTTATTATTTTTCCTTTTTATCCAGAAAAATCAAGAACGTGGATAAGAGATAATTATATAGTGTAGCCAATATTTCGAAAAAAATGAGGAGGAAAAGCCTTCATATAAGAGTATTTCTCTAAATCGACAAAAACCTTGTCTTCTTCTTATACCTTCGTAGACAACAGATGTCTTCCAAAGGTCTTTGAAGATTCCAGAGGCTTTCGCATTACCGTTGGTAATCGAAATTCGATGTTAAGTGAAATTTTTGCATAAACTGGTGTTTAAATTTTGATTTTGGCTGTATCAATGATTTTATATTTTCATGTCGACTAAAAAGATCATTTTGGGAATTTCCGATAATTCTCGGGAATCGCTACCACCATCATAACTATAAATTCGGATAAATCCACGTTCTGGGCGAGTCAGATGCTTTCTGCCCATGCTCCATGCTCTCTCTATTTATAATTAGGTTGGTGATATGCCCGTTGGTGTCCTTGTGGAAGAGGAAAATAGACTGCAAAGGCTGGGAGAGTAATCGAATAGGTCGGGAAGCGGTCTCGAGATCCTCTGTGGTCGAATATTATCGAGAGAGCGAGATGCAGGTGTTGAATGTCCCGCGGTAGTTGTCATGGAGTCTGAATCTCAATGAACGCGGCGCGGTTTGAGGCGAGAGCTGTTTTGATGGAAATGCATACGAATGGGTTGGGTAATCAAACGAAGAAAATATCAAACGAGTAAGCTTAACAAGTAAACAGGAGGAAGATTGGATGTCCATACAGATGCGGGTGTTTGTCGCTTGGGAAAAATCGCCGACGAAACCACCTAACGGACAATGCAGACGACAGCTCTATAATTAACGCCTGGATTCCATGGATATCTTTTCCTTGAAAATGGAGTTATGAACCATTTTTTTATCTGAAGGATGAGGCATTTTAAAAATAGCGGAGGACCTGGGTTCGAGTCCCGGTCATGTCGCAATGGTTCACACATAGCTAATGCCCAGATAACTAATTTTTCGTCCCTAAATGTATTTGATTTCACGTCCACCAGGTTTTCTCACTCTCACAATAATTTTTAATTGTCCTGTTAATTAATATACGAGAAAGAGTAAGTGTCCTGTGTTAAGGTCCGGAAAAGGTAAGGAAAATAGTCCGAACGCCCGGTGTTTTCACCCCCTGCCACACGCCGTAAGGCGGCTTGCAGGGTATTTATGTAGATGTAGATGTAGAAGGTGACCTCGGGCGTCCCGCAGGGTAGCGTAATCGGACCGTTACTATTTTTAGTATATATCAACGACCTTAGCAATCTCATTGATGGTAAAGTCAGGATATTTGCGCGACGACACGGTAATTTACAAGGAAATAGAGAGTAGAGAGGATAAATTAAACCATGTCGGATGACTTAGATAACAGTATGAAACGGTGCAATGATAGGCAATTAGAACTAAATGTAGACAAATATTAAGTAGTTAACTTCTTCGAAAGAAAATCTATTGTTAAATATTATCCGTACAGTCTCCGTAATTATAGGTAAAACCGGTGAAATATCTTGGAGTAACCCAGACAAATAGTATGGAGTAACCACATCCATAATATAAGTGGAAGAACACCTGAAAAACTCGGCTTCGTTAAGAGGAAAGAACATTTATTATAATCGCAGTTTAAAGTTTAATCTCCACAGCTGAAAGTTGATGGAGAAATAAACCACATCGTGAAAAAAACGCCTACGAAGGGAAGGGAAAGGAAAAAACGAAAAAAAGCAGATAAAAAAATCTGCTATTATCCTAACTACGCTAAAATATTAAGCACACATTCTAATACCGTAATTCTAAATAACACATCATATACTGTAGTATATGATGTGTTAACATAACAGTTAACGATAACATTTATTCATCAAACAGCCTCTGGCGTTTGTAGACCTTTCCGTGTTTACAAAGAGGCAGTTGACAAACTTGTGGGTCCTTTGAAATTTTCGGTTCCACACACTCATGAAGCAGAATCATTTTTTCAGGAAGGAATTATGCGTGTATTGATGAAAGAGATGATTCCAGCAGTCACTAGTTTTTGCATGTCCTCTTTCGAATCATAATAATGACCTCAAGAGCCTCATGAATCAAAGTGCCCTAAAAGATTTTACAGACGAAGGTCGTGTCATGATTCGCCGATTCTAGAGGCGAAGGTCGAATATTAGGAGAGATTATAGGAGAGAATTCGATCTCACAACCTGAGAGGTGACCGCAAGACGATTTACAGTGATGATGAAGTGTGAATGGGCACTGGTTAAGAACTTGGATCGTGAGAACAAAGCGGAAAAGACAGATGCGGCACAAATACAATCCGACGTATTCCGAAATGAATGAAATTTCACCACCGAAACGAGACAAGTTTACTGTTGGGCGTTATACATTTAAAGGGAATCGAGCTGTCGGCAAAAAGGCTCGTCGGCGTACTCGCAACGTCAATCGAACAAAGAATTGAAGAAGAGAATAAGGTCTACCAAAGTGTCGGCCAAACGGGGTGTCGGTCAACCGGGGCGTCGGTCAAACGGGATGTCGGTCAAACGGGGTGTCGGTCAGGTGGTCTTCGGCCAAATCAGGATTAACCGAATTGATTAAATTAAATTAGGTTAATCAGATGATTAACGATAACAATGACGTGACTAAATACAATAGAATTTTATTTCGATTTACTTCATCAAACTGGACAGGAAAAACTGAGCATTGAAATAGCGCTAAATAAATGAGATTGAGGACAAAGAAGATGGTAGAGAAAAAGCGAAATAGAAATTCATTCAGATTGAATAAGAATAAAGCGAAAGGAAGTTATTACGAATATATTTGCATTTGCAATTAAATTGCATGCCCCAGTTTTGAATAAGTACTACTATAATCATGATGAAAATAAGAATGCGATAAAATAAATATTAATTATCACTTAGAAAATATTAATAGGGATATCCTTCGATATATTAATAGAGGTAGCCACCTGACTTCATCTGGCCCTGGATAAATAAACAAAAAGCCAAGTCAATATCTCTGATAAAAACTTCGTGAGATACACAAAATTCTAACCATGAATGAATTGTTGTAAGGCTTCGCCATCTATCGAGCCGAGAGAGAATTTTTCGTCATGTCGCGTCAAATACCATGACCATATCAAACGAGTTTTCTGGTTGATCATTATAAAATATGTACTTCGTATAAACACACATACACCATACCAGCACGTATTCAAGACGCTTTCTTTTTTCCAGTTTCGGACACAAAGAAAAGGCGGTTCGTCTAACATATTCAAGCAAAATCCTCAACTGAAACAGCATCGCGTTATCTACATATTTAAATTTACCGGTCCCATTACCAAATAATTTCGAGCATGTGAATAAATTCGAGCATCGAATCCATTTTTCTTTTTTTGAGTTCTCATTTTTAAATTTTGTCGATCTTTCTGCAAATTTACAACCCGGTAAATGAGCTGCGAAAGTAAAAATTGACACGCTAGCTTTTAAATTATTTTGCAATATTTCTATATTCATGGTAAAAGCGTTAATAAACTGACACCTTTCACATTTCATCTTGATTAGTAACATTAATTATCATTTAGAATTAATTTATTGAATATTACGGTCTAAATTTTCTTTGTGTACGAAATGTTCAGATTGAAAAGTATGAATTTCGGTGACGCTTAAATGTCTTTACTTTGCAAATTTTCAAGACTTTAACGGCGCAAAACCACTTGGGTATTGAATGAAAATCCGCAAAATAGCACGGCATGACCCAGTATGTACATAACCATTAATCTCACTGGCAGATCCGGATGGAGTTAACCGTAATGAACGAATCAACTTAAATGCAGTAAAAGAACGAGGAAATGATAACTGAAACGATTTTTTACCGAATATTTCCGTGGAATCCTTCTCCATTCAAAGACACTAACTACCTCTAACGGATTTTGCTGCACAGCGCGATTTGAAAGAAAATCTACAAGGATTTTCGGTAGACTGAGCATCAGTTTTTCAACGGTTTTATAATTATTGAAATAACTGTAATGAGAAACGAAAAAAAAACATTGATGTAGAACCAAGTCCACAGTGATTAATTTGGGTTATACCAAGACAAAAAGGAAGCCTGCATCATAACTGTTTGGATATATTCTTAGAAGAAGTAAACTGCCAAAACATTGACTAAACGGGTATCTTCTTCAGAGAACAAGTCTAGAGCAATTACAAATCTCACTGATGATTAACAAATGGTGATTGATTTTCGATTCTATAAGAAACAATTTTTTTCATACATTTTCGATATATTTTTTTTCGAGATGGCACAGAGAGATAATATCGAAAAAGCTGGGTAAATATACAGAATTGGGTCAAATGCGCCTCTGTGAATCAAGGTATAGTATTCCGTCCAACGTTATGAAGAAATGGACATCTTATGGCCCCGTGCATTTCTTACGGGAGAACGGAGCGCGCTGTTGAAACTTTTGCATAGAAAAAAAAGTTGGTAAAAATAGCTGCATGCATTATGTCCTGATTGAGAAGTGCTAACTGGCTCTCACAGGAGCGACCCTTACGAAACTCAAGTTGACTTTCCGTTATCACAACATTTTCACTGAGAAAACGCATTATATAACTACAGATGATGTGCTCAAGAATTTTACAAAATACCGACGTTAATGATATTGGTCGGAAGTCGTCTGGTTGTGTCTTACGCCCTTTTTTCGGCACTGGGGTAATGTGCGCTTTCTTCCATGAGACCGGAACGATACATTCATCTAAAGATTTACTGAAAAACGCGAGAAGGAGATGAGGAAGCTTAGTCGCTATACTCCGTCCAACGTTATGATGACACAATGGAAATCTTATGACCCCATGCATTTGTTACGGGAGAACGAAGCGCGCTGTTGCAACTTTTGCATAGAAAAAAAAGTTGGCAAAAATTTATCTTAAATACTTTTATCATACAGCAAAAGTAATTCCTAATAGCATAGTGAGATTTAATCAAGGTTAAATACTATCATTATCGAAGGAAAAATAATTAAGTGATAGGGGAAGGTTGCCGAAATTGGACCGTTCCCTAAATTGGACCGCATATGTATTTCCCGTCCTACAAGTATATCAAGCATTTGAGTTGGTAGTACTAGGTGGTGACACCATCTAGGGCACGTGACTAGACGGCCAGAGAGTTGGAGTCATTTTTCCGATGTGGATGGTCGTTAACGTAATTTGATTATTTGTGCTATAATTATTTACCCTCAGTACGTAAGCTGCTGTCTCAAGTAAAAGTAAGTAATCACTCTTTCTGTGGAACACTTTTAACCCGAATTATGTTAGCTACTAACGACATATGTGTATGAAACCTCGTGTGATAGTATGGCGCCATTATTATTTTGACGGGAACCTTTTGCCTAAGTTGAACCACCGCGTGTTGGGCCGGTNATTGTTGGTTCCTTATTTTATAGCAAATTTCCACCAAAAGCGAGCAATGTTGTTCGAATAATGTCGAAAAAAAGGGGAAAACATTCCACGAGATTTATTACACGTTATAAAAGATTAACAATAAGAACATAAAAACAACATAAAAACTAAACATTTTTTACTTAACTCGGGTTTGACGTAAACAGCGTTCTTTGGGAAAGAAAAGAATGACTCAACCCAGGCGTTGAGGCGTTCATATCCAATTCAGTTACAGTAGAAACTCTACTGTCCTGGCTATTATTGACCGTTTAAATTTCAATTATCAATGCTCCTAAAAAAAAACACGTAACAAGCCGGAAGGTTTCGCTTGCACGGGCACTGAGTTGTGCAGACAGATCGCTGGAAGTCATACGTTAAACATGAAGAGTTTGATGGATATAGTAGCAAGCGCCGCCGTCAAGCATGACGAGTTTAATTAATATTTAAAATATATCTATTATCGTATACATCTAGCCCTCCTAAGCATGAACGTGTCATTTGTACGTCCATTTGTAAATTGGCCTACAATCCCGGAGTATTTTCATGGGAGAATGCATAAGCTCGAATTCAACAATCGCCTTGGTCGTCAAGGGGATGCAAAATTTTACAAACTTTCCGTGTATTTGATCAAAATTATCGTAATTTCCAATCTATAATAATGTTTCACGACTAAAATAAGAATCTATAATCATTTTCCTTTCTTTTGACAAATGTCTCGATTTTGTAGGACCATTATTTCTAATTTAATATTGCAAAAGAAACACTCTGCGAGTCTTGAAAACAAACTTTACGTGCGTTTCTTATGGAAACTTATTATGGGCTCCTGGGTTCGAACCAGAGTCTTAACAGAGAAGACAATAGTATTCGTGGGGCTTACAGCATCGTGGAAACAGAATGCAGTTTGTTTCACAGCTCTACATCAAGGCGTTTCTGAGATAGAGTGGGGGACGGGCAGACGGACAGGCATTTTGATTTTTACACGTATAATTCGCAAATTTCACCCTTCGATAAAACTAGAGGGGTGAAAGAGATTTCGATGAACAATTGAAGAGGATTTTTTTTTGCGGATAGTCAATGATGGGGTCTGTAAAATTTTTTTTTTTTAATTCCCGCTGAATGAGTTTAATTATGTGTTTTGTTCTTATCGATTTGAAGGAGCGTCGCCAATATTAATACGCGGGGTAAAATAAAATAGGCAAATATTCGATTATCCGTGATTGTTTGGATTACCCATGATTTTTGGTGATACAGAAGAAGGCACCCGGTCATTAGCCCGGATGATAGGCTACGTCACTAGCCCCATTGATTGCTGTGCCATGAGGCGTTTGATTTTACTACCTGAAGCCGGCCCTGGATTAGGCAGGACAATAGTAAGAGATTTATCCGCCTCAAGGAGCGCTAATCAAAGGCGCACATTTGTGTGAACACCAAAATAAACAGAAATATGCAACAACATTAAAATTGGAAAACTTTGTCATTCCTTTCATAACAATGAGGGGGCAACAACAATATCTGAGATTGTTGAAAGGAGAATCGAAGTGGAAAACTTCAGCAATTACTGTGATAGCTCGTTCGGATTTTGGATCGAGAATTCTCGGAATTTCTTCCGTCCCAGGGATCTCGGTGGATTTTGGATCGAGAATTCTCGGGATTTCCCAGTTCCCGGGAATAGATTGGAATTTATTAATAATTTATTTCATTGCGTTTTGGTTTTAGTAAGAGTTAACTATCTTAAAGAGAATCCCCGTTGATCAATTAGTTAAAATCTCGAGTCCAGGGAATTTTCCGAAATAGCGGGTGTGGGGTGGGAACCTCTTCCCATTGTACAACCAACAATGCGCTGTTGCCACGAGTAACTGGAGAACGAACTGGAAGGGGTGAACCATGAAATTCCTCTCCCCCTTAATATTACGCATCCCGCAATACGCCGTTCGATTTTTATGGAAGGAACTGTACCCATCCGGCCTCAGGTCAAAGAAACTATCAGGTCACACTCGAATGGCGTATTGCCCACGTTTAAACAGTTTAACGCAGAAATGCTACAAGGAGAAAACGAATTCATTCTGCAAGTGAACTAAAAGAGCACATTCTCCATTTAACTAGCATGAGTAGGGAACTAAACAATAAGAATCAAAGGGAGCATTTGACCTGAAGGCCTCGGGTCCCCAACCTCTGGTCTGTATCATCCAGGATGTGCACTCACCATGTCTTCCCTGCTTCCTGCTCTCAGCTGCCCCTCCCGCCCCGCACTCGGATGGATCCTCTGCCGCCTCCTCCAACTCCTCCACCGGAGAAGACTCCCTCACGCACGACATCAAGGTGGAGGCGATGTGGTGGTGGTGGTGCTGTTGGTGCTGGTGCTGCGTGGGCGGGGGAGGAGAGGGGTGCAGTCTGCTCACCGCCATCACGTTCCCCACGGACGAATATGCACTCCCCGGAGGGAGTCCTTCTGGTAGATGGGGAGAAAGTGCTCTAGGGGAGGAAGTTGATGACGGAAGGGCGATGTGCTTTTTTTCTTGCGCGATTCAGAAGGATGCTTCACTGAGCGACACCTGTGCGGAAGAAAGTGGAACGAGTCAGTAACGTCGTCGGATTTTTTTCGAAACGAGTGGATGTTGGATGGAGGTTTTCGATCGAGACTATTATGCGTTTAAAGATATCGTGCATGCAGGTGTTTGAGAATCGTTAACCATGGAAACATTGATATCTGAAAAGAATGTATAATGATAACCAACAATGATATAGTTTTAATACAATCGGATTTTTAAATACATTACTGCCATTTATACATTTATAGGTGTTGATTCTTTAACTTAATTAAACCCAATACGGGATTTATTACATCATTATAATACAAACATGCGTGAGGTAGTAAAAATGTCTATTTACTTTTAATATACGTAATATTATGTGTATTTATTTTTGACTATTTGTAGTTAGATTAATTTTAATAGTAAAATCACTGGTTAAGAGTTGAATACACCGCTATACGAGGTCTGCTTTATTCGGGGGTTTGATTTATTCGGGGACTATTTATTCGTTTAAATTATAAATCACGGTTTCAAAGTTAACAGTTTATAGGATACGAAAATAAACTTTCGGATCACATATGAAAAATAGGAGTCAAACTCAACGATTTGAATCTGTAGGAGCGAAACATGTTTGCAATTCTCTGCTCAATGAAAAAATTTGATTTACTTGACATGCGTTTGAGAGTAGCATCTGGTTCATAATGAGTCATCGCATCGCTTAAAAATTTAGTATAATCTATTTAATTTATAATATAACTATATTAATGAAAAGGACCGGGCAGATGGGCGTGGTATCCGCTCTCTCGAAAAAGGCATTAAAATTTACATTTGAGTATTCCTCTTTTAAATGTTAAGTGGAACTATGAAAAAACAGATTAACTCCATGGGAAAGGTCCTTAAGCACGGGAACGCTCAATGCTCTCTTGTATTATCGAAAAATCTCGAGGAAATGTAATTGAAATAGGTTGGGAATATGATAAGAAGCCCAGAGGTACCTAGACTTAGACTAACTTAGTTCGTGCCAGTTCGAAGTTTTTAATTAGAAAAAAATGCACCTCGTAATCCAGTTCTCCGTTAAATCTTTTCCGTTTTTTAGGTTCGTATATTGAAAGAAAAAAATAGTTGGTGGCGTCAAAATAGAGTGAAAAAATTTCGTATATAGAGTGGTTCTTAAGATACCACATTACTGTATCATACTTTAAGTGGCAAAACGGCACGACGCTTTCAATAAACTTCTTTAATTGACTCAAATTAACAACCACTGCTGTATAGTAATGAATTAACAATAATTGACTAGAAAGATGAAGTTCTTTCCCGAAAGTACGCACCCGAAACGTCGACCCTATGGCAGGAGGCCACCCGGTGGTAAACCCGAGAACTTTTCCTACAATAATCGACTAATTAACTGTATTAATTGAGTCAATTGAGTCAAGACTCTATCAGTTGTTACCGCGACCAAGACAACAATTAACAAGGATTGAAATAGTAACAACGAAATAGAAAAACAATAATAATAAATAACGACAATTCACAATAATTAACTTAATTACTGTATCGATGAACTCTGTAAGTAATCACTGCGGAAAAGATTTTACTAGGATTGAGGAAGAGTGAATAACATCCCACGAAAGAGCCGTGCGGCTGATCCCAAAGGAATAACAAGTATGAAAAATAGCGACGTGACTGGAACTCGAACCCAGGTCTCCCACTTTTGAATATCTGCCCGGAAAGTGGGAGACCTGGGTTCGAGTTCCAGTCANGGGACAGAAAAAGCAAAACAGTTCTTCTAGACAATGAAACAGAAGTTAGATACCCCTGGTAACTGCGACTCCGTACGAACCCACGTTGCACATTCGCGATAAACGTAGAAAGAAAGAGCACTTTTACGTCTTCTAAGCTTTAAATTGGTCACAACACCTCTGTCATCAAAAAGTTTCGTCCTCTAATGGCATTTTCATGAATTAAAACGCAGCCCAAAGCAAACAAAAGTCATGGAACGACCGTTCTTAAAGAGTGTGAAACATGGATTTTTCCAGGTTACCTGAATATCCTGTGTTTTCCAGACGATTTTTCCCTCACGTGTGACTAATATTGTAACCTGTACACTTATTTATTACTTTAGCTGTATAAATAGTTTTATTCTTTATTCTTAAGTTAATTTTTTATGATTTTTCTTTATNTAGCTGTATAAATAGTTTTATTCTTTATTCTTAAGTTCGTCTTTTTATGATTTTTATTTATTTCTTCTAAATGCCTACATTTTTATTATTTTTATTTATTTATTGTTTGTTACATGGTTAATTGGCTGTTCATGGGTCTATTTTAAATAAATGAGAACAAAATTCCCTGAGATTTCCAGGATTCCCAGGTTAGCGAACACCCTGTTATATATAAAAATAAATTATAGCTGACAGAAAATGGGTCGGGTTGGATTTGGGTTGGGTTGGGCTGGATCGGGTTGGGTTTGGATTAGGGGTTGGGTTTGGTAGGGTCGGGGTTGGCTATTTTCATTGGATTACACGGCCACATGTGCTGCCATCTTCCATCCATCCAATTTTCGGAACTACTTACTAAACAAATTGATATGCTACAATACGGGTTTACCAGCCGCAGTTTCATTCGAGACATATAAACACGTCGACTTCTCAGTGCAACCACACCTAAGCGACATCAATCATTTTAGCCAACGCAGGCGTCACTTCAGCAACGAAAGAAATGCTAACTTTCAAATCAAAGACTCCGCTTCTCCTCTAACTCCCTTTCTGGTCTATCCACAAAGACTCTTGGCCTCCGCGCTCGTGCCGGAAAAGATGGCTTATTAGACTCAAAATACCCCAGTCGATAGAGACATTTCCCACTCCTTTCCTTCAATTCCCGAGATTTTTCCACGCGACGCTGCACGCGCGAACGCCAATTAAAAAATTTCGGATCAAAGGGGGATTGGAAGCGGTGGGAAAAGAAACCTCCGCGGTTACTGCAGCAACCTCCTCCTGAGTTGAAAAAGCAGTCGCTATGACGACGACAATCGACTCGGTTACATTATCCTCCGGTGTCGTGAAATGCGTCTTCCGATCACGCGCGCGCGCCGCTGGAAAAATCACGCCGACCGGGGTAAATTACCCGTGATGGCGAGCGCTTTTCGGGATTAAAAAAAATCACGCGGGGGGGGGGGGTGACTGACCCCGATGAGATTAGCGCTGTAAATCTCCCCGCCATTAAAGGCGAGAGGTTTAAAAAGGGGAGGAAATCCATGGAAAATGAGAACCGAAATTCTAAAGATGTTGGGCACGATTCACGACGACGAAGTTTTAATTCACGTGTCGCGTGAGGATTACCCGAAATCCTATAACCGTTTAAACTTCGCTGAAGTCACGTACCTACATGGGGTCGGGAAAATTCGGGAAGAAATATATCGATTCATTGAAAAGATATCATAAGATGAATTAGCTTACTGGTTGTCATGGAAACCACGTAATAATAAACACTAATTTTTGTGTCAGTCTGTCTGAACAACCCGGAATAGGGTTTGTCATTTCCCGGATATTTAACAATCGCGGGATTCCGAAATGAAAAAAATTGTCCATTCTGTGAATTTCCGATCATTACTTCTCTGAAACAAAATCTTTTTTCTTGTTTTTTTTTGTGAATTTTAAATTTGTTGTGAATTCTTTTTAGAAATAGTAAACACCAATGNTGCCCGGAAAGTGGGAGACCTGGGTTCGAGTTCCAGTCATGTCGCTATTTTTCACACTTACTATTTCTTGTTAAAGATTCTATCTATAATTTCCTTGTTTCATTCGTGAGCTTTGTTTACAATTAATTGTTCCCCCTGACGATAGTAATTTAAATACGATAATTTAACGAAAACTCTGTTTCAAATGATACATATAGCTGGCAATCCATAAAAATTCATAGATATCTACGAAGAGAATGGTCATCATAAGAGAAATACTCTTGGTTACTAGGAAAGCCACCAACAAATGCACAAAAATCAACAAATTGGAGAAACAAACATTGAGAGGACACCTCTTTGGAGCAAATGACGTCATCATAACACCAGCTCATTGTTGTAGTAGTATTGTTAAAAGTACTTCGATAACTAAGCTCATTTCTCACGTAGGCCCCCACCGGGAATCGACCGATTCCGTGGATGCACCGGCCTCCACGGAAGCCGAACGCGATGCCCACTTGGCTATCTGGGAGTCCTCCAGCTCATTGTTATCTGGTTCCTAAGATACGCTTTTCCTCTTTAATTAAGCGCTGAATTCAAAAACTCTTACTCAACACATATAGAGGGTGCCGTAACTATGAAATTGTGTAGAGGAACCAATGATGTAGAGGGAATGTTTTCATGGCTCCGTAGTCATCCCATATATGGTGTCACAAAAGGGGAGAGACCGGGACATGGAAGAGTGAAGGCGGAGAGATTTACTTCGTTAACAGAGCGGTGACGAGAATAGAAAGTCCTCTATTCCAGCTGTGCAACAAATGAGCCACTAGGAGGATGGGGGAAGAGAATCACGAGAGGTGTTTTACGTGAAAAATGAAGGGGAATGAAAGGATTTAATGTTTGGAAATCAAAATGATACACGGCAGGAACTCATTAAAGGGCTAATATTAATGCCAAGATTTGAAAAAGAAAAAAACCTCACTCCTCATCTCGTCTAGTAGGTCTCATTCCCTCTCCGATAGCTGATGACGGGGGGATGAGGTTCAAACCAGCCTCGGGGCTGGATATACAATACAATACAACACAAACGTCTTTTTTATTGGGCGAAACTGGGACTAGAGAGTTCCATCTTCCATTTATAGCGTATAATACAGTGAATACATAAGTGTTTCTACCTTCTGGTAGGTTCATTAGCCTTTATATTCCCTACTCAACGCAATTTTTTTTTCCTTTCCTGGTAACTTACCCCACCCTTTGTGTCATCTAACATCTTTTCCTTTGTCTTCCTTAATCTTTTCCTTAGCATTCTACCCTCAATTACATTCCTTAGCAACCCAATTTTTCGATATCTGACACACCCATTTCCTCTGTCAACGCTTAATTACTTCAATTAAAAACCCTCCCTTCCACGACCATATCTACTACCTCTTGTGTTTGGAATATGGTGGAGAAATATGCAAACTAATATCGTATACCATGTTTGGCAAAGATTTCACAGTCCCATATCCTGGGGTGTGCAAGTCTATTGCCTACATTGGGTATGGAAATAAGGCGAATTGGTGTTTTCCATGCTTTTTTGCACACACAATAAATTAAAAGGTACAAATTTAAATGCATAAACAGGGAAAAGTCAAGTACATGAGTAAATAAAAAAGCAAGGAATATGTTTTAAATTTCTACTGCACTAGAAAAAGTGGGTAATACACGTTTATGTGTAGGTATATATATACACACACACACATAGGTTATCTTCCTGACAGGAGTGACAGGCATCGTAGATAAGGTAAGATCGCTGAAATGGATGTGGGCAGGCCATCTTGCGAGGAGAAACCAATGGACATCAGCAGTTCTGAACTGGATACCAAGAGATGTGAAGAGACCAAGAAGAAGACCAAGGGACCGATGGAACAGATACATCATTCAGTATTTAGGGGTAACATGGCAACGAGAAGTTCAGAATAGAGAGAATTGGAAAGCGCTTGGAGAGGCCTACATCCGACGTCGGATTGAAAATGGCTGATGATGATAATGGACCTAACCTCGCCAAAAGGGCGAAATAAATAAATACGATCGGTTTCGTAGCAAATCATCAGGTGACGATTTTTTCTGATGTAGTAAAAGATTAAAATTTATTTCCAAGTTAAACGTTTCCACCAAGTCGGGCCTAAATTAGTATATCTTAACAGAAACTGTTATCCGCGAAGATTTTACGGAGTAAATACATAGGTATGCAAAGGAGATATTACCAGCAGATTCAGACACAAGTTTAATAAAATATACACAATTTGTCAAAGTTGTAAAATTTTGCTATTCATTGAATAAACAGTCCCTTCGAATTCTAAAACCTTGAAATAAATCTGCGTTGAATCTGTGCGAATGCGAAGAAAAACTCGACGAGCGAAAATAAATGCACTCCCGAGAAAAAAACACATATGAAAAGCTTTGAATGCTTACTCACGTATGAAATTATGAAATTGCAACGATATAGCAAAAACAGCGTTATTTACTTGAGATATTTCGGACTTTTTAAACGTATGGTCGACCTGCATTTTCACAAAACATTCGAAAGAGTAAATAGACACAGAAAACCGAGAAAACGTAATGAGAAATTAACATAGGGAAACTGAAATGGGATCAGTAAAACAACACTGAGAATCAAGCAATCTATACCGCTAACGTGGGAAATAGCTGCTCGCGAACCACTCGTAGCTCACCGTTATCCTTAGTGTAACGCTATCTATAGAGTATCCTCTCAACCAACAACATTACCTATAACGTGAAATAATTATCCCTTAGCAACAAATAAAAAATATAAACGATGCGTGATTCATTCTATTTCCAGAAAGACCTCAAGTGAATTTATATAATACTTAAACATTTCATACTTTATGGGCGTTTTCCCGCAGTGGAAATATTTTTTCTGTGATAAAAAAATCGCATTTTTTTCCTCCACAAAACCATTCTGTATTTCCTTCCTTTATTTATATTTCCACTGGGCTTCTTAAAATCTGTATGCATTGTAGTTTAAGATCTCATAATGTTATATATCCATATTCGTACAAAATTCTGTCGAAAGTTAAATGGGATATGGGAATCTCTAGTCTCAATTTCGCCTAATAAAGACGTTTGTATTGCACAGAGTGTTGTATTGTAAACACAGGGTTTTCCATACTTTTCGGATCCCGTACCCCCTTGGGCTTCAAAGTTAACTATTCCGGACCCAAAGTCGTCATAAGAAATAAATTTAACAGTCGGTACCAATATGGAATAGCAGGGAAATGTCGTTAGGCAGTACCAATATGAAATAGCAGAGATGTGCTACTGAAACAACTACTTATGGGATACTAATAGCTTGTTAATGGATAAGACCAGCAATAGAATGATGCCTTACTGCTCATCTACCTTCTCGATAAGCCTTTTGCATCACCAAGAGGTATGGATACCCAAATGTTGGGAACCTCTGCTTCAACACATGTGTATACATTTATATATGCCTTCAACAAGTTCTCGGGAAAGAAGTTGTCGGGAGAAAGCTAATTGTACATTTATTATTGGCTATTTTTTTCGTCTCATTATTGTCCAACTTTTCATTATCAGACACAACAATATCACTTGGATTCATTTTAGTTCATTGTATTTGTTAGCTTTGTTTTTTCATTACTCCACGCGTATTCTATATTACTCGTAGAGTCATTGTGCTTCACTAATGTGGGCTTGTTCTGCTTATAGCATTCTGGCTCAATAAGGAAAGCAAGAGCAAACTACCTCACTCCTCATATTGCCCAGTAAGCCTCATTTCCCTCTCCTAGCTATTAGTAGCCGATGGAGGGGATGAGGTCCCAACCGGCTTTCAAGCTGAATACTGTACAGACAGTATTCTATATTTGACACTATGAAGTCGCAATCTACTATGCATCTACATCTACATAACTGTCCTACAAGCCCCATTTCGGCGTGTGGCAGGGGGTAAACACATCAAGTATATGTGCATATCAATATCAAAATAATTCAACTATCAGTAGGTTTCGCAGGTTTTTCAAACCCTTTTTCTTGTGGGTGCTTTCCTGCTGTGGTATATTCCCAAGTGCAAACTTAGGTTTTTAAACCCACAAAGTAGATTTCTTCTGTGCACTTTTTTCAAGCTATCCCTTTTAAAATTTCATATGACGAACGATTAGATGTAAAAAGAGACTTGATAGTCTCAATCTCGCCAGAAAATATTCGAAATGTTATCATCATTATTATTATCATTAGTATTACTATTGTTATAATTATTATCATTATCATCACAATCATTACTATCCTTATCATTATTGTTATCACCATAATGATTATTATGGTTATCACTATTATGATTATTGTCGTTAATATTTTTATAATCATTATTATTATTATTGCCATTCCTTATATACCCAATGTAATGAAGTACACTGGGTAATAGATTCGACAGAAAGTGTGAAGGTAATCCGCTTAAATAACCGAAAAACCCTGGACTACCGAATGAGTGAAACGAATCTGGAATAACTTCAAAGGAAAAAAAAAAAATAAATATCGAACGTCTGAGCGATATTTGAGCGACAAAGAAATCAAAGCAGGAGCGAATTCCGCCTGGAAAATATTGCGGAGATATTTCTTGAAATCCGATTTAGCCCCGTCCGTATTCGCAAACCCAACGTGGTCGCGAGGGCAGAGCAATAAATTCAGAGACGCGGAAAAATAGAAATTCAGCCCCAGATAATTATGGAGTAGAAAAAGGGCTTTCACACTTGAGGAGAGGAAAAATTTTCCGCAGTAGAAAACTCGTCAAAAATTAGCTTAAGGGCAAGAAAAGCTGCGTGGAATCAAAACTCTAACCCAATAAATAACTTGAGGGAAAACGAGGTTTTCTTAATGGCTCGAGGTATGCGCTTGTCTAAGAAAAAAAGATTTTTGCATAATTTTTTGCATTGCGAAAATGAGGCAAAATTTTGCGACAAAATATAGAGTTACGATTTTGTGAGAATTCGTACCTCGTAATTTACGGAAATAAATTTTACGAAACCACCTTGTCACGTTATCTCGGGACTTGCGGGACGTCATGGATATTGTACGTATTGAAATGGAATATATTGCAGTGAAATTAAATTGAAAGTCATATTATGTTTCAGAACAAATATTGATGCAATAGTCGGAAAAGAGAATTAAAAATACTGACAAAATGAATGGTCATCACGATAATAGTTTAAGGAGGTGAAAAAACTTGCTTCCAAAGATAATAGTACCACTTAAGTAACAATAAACAATATTCGGGAACATACCGGCAAATATACAGTGTGGTATTCGTCTGAAATTTCATGAAATTAATGTTTTAAATTCGATAATCTTATATTATAAAGTAAAGTGTGTTTGTCCACCTAAAACTCCAGAACCAGAACTCGCACCACTTTCAAACCTTCGAAGGTTTGTAAATGTCTTCCCAGATAAGAATATAGGTTACTTTTTATTCACTTAGCTGTACCCGGTTAGACTCCAGACGTTTAAAACTGTTTCCATAAGAAACGCATGTAAAACTCAAATTCACCGCTTTCAGGCTTCATTTCTTATGAAAAATTAAATTAGAAATGATGGTCGTAAGAAATCGAGACAAGAATCAATATGAAGGGAAATTGAATGAAAATTCCTACTTTAGCCGTGGAATATTCCTTTCGATTCGTAATTGCTAGAATTTCGATAAAATACACGAACATTTTGTGAAATATTGCTTTTTAATAACCCAGCAAAGACGAAAGACAGCCAATGGCTACGGAACAACGGAGACAATAAAACAAGGCTAGGGTATATAGGCTAGGGTCTATAACCTGGGGGACAACAATGTAATTAATCACTTCTGAAAATGCTGTGGATGCGGGAAAAGCTGTTGACTGGACATCATTCTTGCTGTACATTAAAAAAACACGAAAATTCACGTTTTTGCATGCATATATTGTCGCTATAGACAAATAATCGTCGTTAAGCAACGGCAGTTATTATTATTTTTTTAAGTATCCCTAGAACGATTTAATGAAATCTCACAGAAATCTACGATAGGTCAACGAGTAATTCGGGTAGCAATTGGACGGATTAAACTATCACCCACAGTAGACTGTTTATTTACAGTTAATTTGGTTAGCAACGCCGTCACCATGACACAAACCATACCACCATGACTACGCAATGACACTTCACGTGTTTTAGACTAACAAGTTCAATGTTCAGGCACTTATAGAATCCTTCCACATACTCGACATTTCTAGCTGAAGATGGAAACACTTGTTCTGTCGTAGTAAACCGAAGGAAAAGAGAGATATCATAAGGAATACACTAGACCCTAATGCACCGAAAAAAGACAAGCGGTGATCGTGGATAAATTGACGATAACGAAGGCGGGGTGGAGTGAGTGAACCCGTCGGGGTGTGTTATCGATCTGGAGAGAGGAAGATAGAAGGATGGTGCACCCACCAGCACAGTCGCCGCACCCCATCCTCCGCATTGGAATCCAGACGTCAACTTCATAGGCCCTCCTCGCTACCACTCGAGCCATATCTCAACTGTCTTCGTCCTCGACGCGTCTGCACACCCTTCCTTACCTCACCTCATAATTCGCCCTCTCATGAATACAATATAGGCTATTTAGATAACGCCATTAAGATTGCAATGGGAGAAGCGATGTATGAATGAAGATTTTTCTCCATTGCCTTAATGAAATAGTAGTATTTTGGCTATGAGTCTAGAGGTGGGAAACCTGCGGCCTTTTCGGCTAAAATTTCGCCAAACTTGAACGGCTTCTTCGAATTTTTAAGAAGACTACCTTATTAATATCTGCAACAGATTGCATCGGATTCCGCATTCAAACGCCATCGATACCACCGGAACTAAATATAGGCAATGTCGGAATATCCCTCCATCAACAGATCCCAAGGGCGTAGAGACCTAACCTCACCAAGGGCAAAGTTTTGACACTTGAATGAACACGTCTTCTTGGTTCTGCTTCGACAGGAAAAACCGGTGTCACGCCAACAAGGAAGTATTTCAATTTAATACGCGTTAATGGCTTTCTACGCTTATACTAACAAAAATGCGTTAGAATATACACACAATCATAGTGGGGACAGAAAAAGCAAAACAGTTCTTCTAGACAATGAAACAGAAGTTAGATACCCCTGGTAACTGCGACTCCGTACGAACCCACGTTGCACATTCGCGATAAACGTAGAAAGAAAGAGCACTTTTACGTCTTCTAAGCTTTAAATTGGTCACAACACCTCTGTCATCAAAAAGTTTCGTCCTCTAATGGCATTTTCATGAATTAAAACGCAGCCCAAAGCAAACAAAAGTCATGGAACGACCGTTCTTAAAGAGTGTGAAACATGGATTTTTCCAGGTTACCTGAATATCCTGTGTTTTCCAGACGATTTTTCCCTCACGTGTGACTAATATTGTAACCTGTACACTTATTTATTACTTTAGCTGTATAAATAGTTTTATTCTTTATTCTTAAGTTCGTCTTTTTATGATTTTTATTTATTTCTTCTAAATGCGTACATTTTTATTATTTTTATTTATTTATTGTTTGTTAC
>KZ308267.1:1052684-1077924 GCA_000376725.2 Ladona fulva
AACAAAATCTTTTTTCTTGTTTTTTCTTGTGAATTTTACATTTGATGTGAATTCTTTTTAGAAATAGTAAATACCAATGTAGAGTAATATACGAGGTTAGGTGGAAGAGAGGCCCACTCGGGCCTAACCTCGCCATTTATGGGTCTAATAATAATAATATATAATAATGTTTATTGATTATATTACCATAATTACAAATTACAAAAAGCATAAATATTTCAAATCAATATACATAAACATATACATGAATAATAATAATACTGAATCACGGCAGTTCCTTTTCTTTCCGGATTGAATCCATCACTACCGCAAACAAGTTTGCCGATGTTATTTTGGACATTGTATCGTGACTATGCTTTATTCGATGGCATTTCATTAGCTTCTGCTATCTCATTTTGTTGACTGAAATTTTTATTCATCTGCATTTTGGCAGATGATAGAGGAAAACTAACTTTTGTTAGGTTTCCTCGAGCGTTGTTGCAAAAACAGGAATTTATTTAACTTCTGTAAAATTTATTTCAACTACTTGTCCTTTTTCTTATCAAGGAAGAGAAAATAAGTTAACGGAACGACTTCATGTTAGGTTTTATTAGATGGTGACATTGGTATAAACGACCTTGTTTCAGGATTAAGAATTTTCTTGATGAATATATACCAAAGTGAAAATGTAGACGACACTGAACGAAAAAAAAGTCAAATAATATATTTTTATTGAAAAAATCACGAATTCAACAGTTTAACCATGTGTCTTGAGTGGGTTCACTAAGCATATACAGGGTGACACCGAACGCAATAACAACATCTACGCAATATTAAAACGTGTGATGATACTCTAAAATATAAAATTAAATTTAAATTATTTCGTTGTTGAATAAAGGGGTTAACTGTCTTGGAAAAAAGGAACTGAAAGATAGCACGCGTTGTTTTCGCACTAGCTCTTCAAATAAGCGAGAAAATCGACTTCGAAATTTTGTAAATGGAGTTTTCTGAAAATGCGAATTTCGCAAATTTGACATTCTTTTCTGGTAGATTAGGACCTCCTGAACCCAAATCCGAGGTTTGGGTTCAGGAGTTTGGGTTGTTTTATGCATACAATTACCACTCTTTCAAACTATTAAACATTCCTTTTCACAAATTAGAGCGTAAATGAATGAAACCGGGACATTACGAGACCATTTCCATCTTTTAGAACATGAAAAGCGGCTATTTCCAAACGAAAAAGATTCTATAGTGGTAACTAGGGAAGAGGACATATTGGAAAACGTTCGTTTATTAACCAAGCAACGACATCGTTTACGAAAAAAATCATCACATTCGCTTGGGAAAAATTTCCGCCCGTGACCTGGCATTGCAAACATCAATTTCAGTTCGTGTTTGGACTGTCGGTCGAAAAAAAAGTCGCCTCTAATTCACGAATCACTCAAGGATAGCGGTGTGCAACTCTGGCAAATGCCAATGCGGCATTAGGGCTTGTGATTTCGCGCGAAAAAGTAGGTTTCAGCAGATATTTTTGCATCGCTCACGTGATTTCCCTCTTCTGCTCCTCTGGAATATTTTTTCCATCATCATGAATAATTTCGCACCGACGTAGGAATGGGGAGTCGAGTAAGATTGGCTTTTCCGATCGGCTTCGTTGGGAGAATGACGTTTTTAATTCGATATCTCCAAAGGGGGAATCTATTCTCCGTAACCGGTTTCTGATTCGATATGCCTTCGATTCGATTTCGATAGTTTCATTATAGTTTCGATCAGACTCGAATGCTCCTGAAGAAACGGCCTGCGTATGAAGCTGGGAGCCGAAAATTTTATGACAATAACAAACAAGTTTTGAGTTAATGTTAACAAGCCGAATTTTACATCGAATTTCAAAAAATACAAACAATACTCACTGTAACCTGCTGGGCTCTCGAGAAAGAACATTGGTTAGTTACTAATGAGACGGGTAAATAAATATTTATTCAGCGTTGACTTTAGAGTACTAATGAAGTCCTCAAAAATGAATGTAATACATAGCAGAAGATGAAAAGTATACATCGAAGCATATACCTTGCCTAGTAAGCCTCATTTCGTATCTAATGGTAGAGGGGATGAGGTTCCTACCGGCAATCGGGCTGAATACTTAACAGGCAGACAGTCTTACTTATGTCTGTGATGCCATGGAAACAAATAAGATTTGAATGTTGCAGAATACTGGTATCAATTTTGCGAAAAGTGTTCACAGAGCCGTGTGAAGCATGGATGCCCATTTACAGCATTCTGACCGAGCGAGGAAATAAGAGGCATACTACCTCACTCCTCATCTAGCATAGAAATCATTCCCCTTTAGGATTTTCGCTATTAAAACACGTTCACTGCAGATACCTCCATTTCCAATGCATTTATCACTCCAACGGTGGAGTGATCCGCAGTGAACGTGTTAAAGGTGGAGGGCTTGAGTTTCAAAACGGCATCCGGGCTGATAAATGCACAACACCTCGTCACAAATAAATAAAAAAAACTTTAATATAATGCCAATTCGTCTACTCCAATTCTGACCGAAGTCAACCTACTCTTGGTTTAGTGTGCCGCGGATAAGGGTTTGGGAGCTTTGCCCAAGGCTGTGGTTGAGTGAACAAAATTAGGAAGTAATATGATAAAAATCTGCCACAGTTATCAATTCTTTGGATTATTAAGACTCGTTTCGCAATGACTTTCAATTTAACGATAATTAGTCGCGAAGAATCTACACGGCAACGAAATTTTCGCTCGCATGACTGTGTATTTGAAACGACACATCCGCTTTAAAAATCGCAGCTCGTTTCCTGTTGAAGACGTCGCCATTAATTAGGTAACGGTGAAATTAAGAAAGAGAAAACATAATATCATCGAGTCACAAATTGAATAAACGGTAATCAGAATGGATACTGTTGCTTTAAATGGTCTCATATCTATTCTTTGTGAGGGCTAAAATGTCCCGGAAGACATTCTGTGATGATGAAAATTCACTGAATAACATATCATATTTGATTGCATTCAAGTCGGAGTAGCATAATTCTGAAATTAAATAAATTTCGATACGGACGCAAAATTAAAGGGGATATGACATGAAACGTTGGACTGCTTCCATAAAAAAAATGCCGATATGCTGGATGTTGAGACCTTGCTTTCTTCAAAGTTATCTCGCTATGCGCAGTAAATTCAGACATCTAGAGCTCGCATTTTAGCATTAAGGCTGATTAATCTTTGTTTAAAGAGACATATCGCAGAAGTTTCTAGCATATTGGTATAATAGATCGCCGTTGTTAAAGAGCCTCATTTTAGAATCATATGCTTGGGCCGTGACAACATGGTAGGACTCCATGAAGAAGAAAGGAAAATTCGAAATTTTAAAATCCACAATATTCAGTGCTAGACGACCATGGTTTCGACTCATATTGTCATCAGCAGGTCACCATGGTTTCGACTCATATTGTCAATATCAGGTCACCATGGTTTCGACTCATATTGTCAATATCAGGTCACCATGGTTTTGACTCTTACTGTCATTATCACGTCACCATGGTTTCGACTCATATTGTCAATATCAGGTCACCGTGGCTTCGACTCATACTGTCATCATCACGTCACCATTGTTTCGACTCATATGTCAATATCAGGTCACCATGGTTTCGACTCTATTGTCATCATCAGGTCACCATGGATTCGACTCATAGTGACATCTTCAGTTCACCTGATGATGACTCAATGAATCGAAACCGAGGTCGGTTTGCAATAAGTATTGTAAAATTATTATATTGTAAAAGTAAGTATTGTATTCGTAAAAGTTCGACCATTCCTTGTTCCTTCGAGTCTTTACTTCTTAAATTTCACGCTTCATTACTAAATCTACATATACACATGTACCCTGCGAGCCACCTTTTGGCGTATATCAGGAGGAGCATGCACTGTAAGTTTCTCTGATCTACTACAGTCTCGTATCGTCCGCGGAAAGATTGAATCTTTGGAGTGGGTAGTTCTGTAACCTATTTCCGTAATGTTTCTTGTAGCCTATGGAACATGGAGGATGCATTACATTCAGAACGACCTAAAACCTGGGACAAACCTAAAATTTAATGTACATCTACATTAAATCCATATGAACCGCCTTTCGGCGTGTGGCAGGGGTCTCTTTTCTTAACATGATTTCTAACCCCAAGTCAAGCAGCACGATGATTCACGATTAGTAGTAGCATTTCTTAACACTGAACGCAAATTTGTTTAGAAAAAGCCCGTGATATAACTGATAAATTTTTGCGCAAGGCCTGCATTGGTAAGTAAAAAATGACATACTCTCGTGTCTTTCCTGGAAGCTAAATGAGAAATTTTTATGCGTTTACTTGGTTAAACTCACCATTCTGCATTCCAAAATAATGATTAACCAAATTTACTCTACCTAATCAAGAATTACTACGTGTTCAAACTGATAAATTCGTGATTTTTTCAATAAAAATATTTTATTTTAAATTTTTCTCGTTTAGTGCCACCTACATTTTAATTTTGACATATTCATCAAGAAAATTCTAAATCCTGAAACAAAGTTATTTATACCAATGTCACCATGTAAAATCGTTCTGTTACATTATATTCTCTTCCTTAAAATGAAAAAAAGACAACAAGTTGAAATAACTTTCACAGAAATAAAATAAATTCCAGTTTGTACAGAGACAAAATCTGACAAAAGTTAAAAACTGCATTCAACAAACTGAGATAGCAGACGCTAATGAAATGCCATAGAATAAAGCCAAGTTCCAGAATATAAAATGTCCAAAATAACATCGGCGAGCTTGCTTGCCGGCAGTGATGGATTCAGTCTGGAAAGAAAAGAACTCCGATGCAGAGAAACTGCCGTGATTCATCAGATAAGTAATGATCGGACATTCCGAACGGAAATTTCTTAAAATCGCGTGTTTTTTCCCGCTCAGGAAATTGTAACGCCGAAAAATCCCACCAAAATGAAACGAATCCCTCATTGTCTTCGAGTCGGACATGAGATAATTTATAGCTAGAGGAAAGAAATAGCATAGGATTTTAGCAGTGTTGCGCTGGGTTACTCGTGTTCCTTTGAAAATGTATTCGTGTAAGGTCAAAAGAGGTGCGGTCTTAATTTAGTTCGTAATTTCTTATTCATGGAAGACTTACTTTGCTCATATACGAGGTGTGATAAAAAATACGCGGATTTTTTTGTTTTCTCAAAAAAATCTTGTTTATTCATTGATTTCAGTGATGTTCCCTTCAAAGTATTCCCCCTCAAATATAATAAATTAAAGGAAGGTAACTTAGTAGGTTGAAAACCTACGAAAATCCCAAAGGAATAACAAGTGTGAAAAATAGCGACACGACTGGGACTCGAACCCAGGTCTCCCACTTTNCCAGCTTTTTTCGATTTGGGACCACTGTGCGCCGTCACCATGACACAAACAATACCACCATGACTACGCAATGACACTTCACGTGTTTTAGACTAACAAGTTCAATGTTCAGGCACTTCCACATACTCGACATTTCTAGCTGAAGATGGAAACACTTGTTCTGTCGTAGTAAACCGAAGGAAAAGAGAGATATCATAAGGAATACACTAGACCCTAATGCACCGAAAAAAGACAAGCGGTGATCGTGGATAAATTGACGATAACGAAGGCGGGGTGGAGTGAGTGAACCCGTCGGGGTGTGTTATCGATCTGGAGAGAGGAAGATAGAAGGATGGTGCACCCACCAGCACAGTCGCCGCACCCCATCCTCCGCATTGGAATCCAGACGTCAACTTCATAGGCCCTCCTCGCTACCACTCGAGCCATATCTCAACTGTCTTCGTCCTCGACGCGTCTGCAAACCCTTCCTTACCTCACCTCATAATTCGCCCTCTCATGAATACAATATAGGCTATTTAGATAACGCCATTAAGATTGCAATGGGAGAAGCGATGTATGAATGAAGATTTTTCTCCATTGCCTTAATGAAATAGTAGTATTTTGGCTATGAGTCTAGAGGTGGGAAACCTGCGGCCTTTTCGGCTAAAATTTCGCCAAACTTGAACGGCTTCTTCGAATTTTTAAGAAGACTACCTTATTAATATCTGCAACAGATTGCATCGGATTCCGCATTCAAACGCCATCGATACCACCGGAACTAAATATAGGCAATGTCGGAATATCCCTCCATCAACAGATCCCAAGGGCGTAGAGACCTAACCTCACCAAGGGCAAAGTTTTGACACTTGAATGAACACGTCTTCTTGGTTCTGCTTCGACAGGAAAAACCGGTGTCACGCCAACAAGGAAGTATTTCAATTTAATACGCGTTAATGGCTTTCTACGCTTATACTAACAAAAATGCGTTAGAATATACACACAATCATAGTGGGGACAGAAAAAGCAAAACAGTTCTTCTAGANTTATTCCCTTATAATAAATTTGTGCCAGCGCTTTTTCCAATCCTCGAATGAACGCAATTTTCGGTAAGGCGTTTAGCTCCTTCAGCGATTTTGTCTTGATCTCCTCAATGGTGCCAAAACGTCTTCGTTTCAAGTTTTTTTTTCAATTTTGGGAACTGGAAGAAATCACAGGGGGCCAAATCCGGTGAATACGGTGGTTGAGGCATCATAATGGTGTTGGAATTTTCCAAAAATTCACGAACGAGCAGTGAGGTGTGAGCTGATGCGTTATCGTAGTGCAATTGCCACGAATTGTTTCGCCAAATGTCCGATCGTTTTCTTCACGCAAACGGCGTAGAACTTCCAGGTAATATTCTTTATTGACCGCACGACCTGGTGGCAAGAAGTCATGATGCACTGCGCCATTGAAGTCGAAGAAAACCGTGAGCAGAACCTTCACATTCGATCCAACTTGACGTAATTTTTTTCGCTCTCGTTTCTTCAGGAAGTTTGGTACGACTGGGCCCTAGTTTTTCGACGTCATATCCGTACTCGTCATTGACTTCGTTCAGCAACTCTTGAGCAATGTTCATTCGGTGCTGCTTTTGGTCAAAATTCAACTTACTAAATCTACAAGGAAAAGGGTAAGATGACTTGGCACGATAAGTCGTGCATCTAGGAAAATTCCCAAGGAGAAACGGACATGAAAAAAGTCTGACGGAACCGGGACTCGAACCCGGGTCTTGGGAGACCGGCAATTGGGAGACCCGGGTTCGAGTCTCGGTTCCGTCAGACTTTTTTCATGTCCGTTTCTCCTTGGGAATTTTACTAAATCTACATTTCGCTTCGCCGAGTCTTCATGCCGGCGCTTTTCCGCTGCGCGAAATATTGCGGGCGAGCGAGACTAGCGCTATCCAAAAGGGAAAACTAAGCTCGGCGTGGAATTCGCACTCAGCATAAACAAAGCGCTGCGGAGGAAGAGTGGAAGGGGGTTGTGAGATGAAAGGAACGGACTGGAGCAACGGAATCCGCCCATATTGCCAGATGAACCGACAGCGAGAGAAAGAAAATTGATTTTCGCCCCAAGAACGAGCTCTAATGAGGACTACATACGCTGACAACGAATCGCAATTTTTCCTGACCCTATTTGACCGTTTTTACCACGCCTTCTGGAGGGAGGTGCTATAAATGCGCGGTCGAATGCAACTGCTTCCGAAGGAGCATCATTGGTTCGCGACCGGGGATCGAACACCCAGATTCTTCACTCTGAACTAACAATGAGATGGATTTGATAATTGGTCCGTACTTATAACGCTAATCAGGGGCGGATTTCTAATTAGGGGCAATAGACGCTAGCTGAGGGTCTCTTCCATGTTAGGGGCCTCAATAACGTTCAGTAACGCACTACCAAAGCCTATGGGTGCATCGCACCCGGGCGGCGGCATCTTAGGGGCGGCACCCGAGGCTTAGCCCACCGTTATTTATATTTCAACAACATTATTTGTTGTTTTCTGAGTGATACACATGTCTTATGTACGAAAGATCAAGATGTGAAATTAAAGATTAGCAAACATTTAGAGTTAAGGATAGCTCAGGACGAGAAAGGAATAATTGTTCCGTGAATTTAATCGAAGTTATTCATGTTGCAATAAAATTTTTACAAGAAACTTTCACATTTATCCACGAAAATAGATTTATTACAAATCATACTTTAAGTCACGCGCATTGCGATGATCAAGTTACTCGAAAGTTATGCGAACAATGTAAGAAGCGTCGTACAGAAATAATTCGAGGAGAAGAAGGGATCCCAGAATATATGACGATGGATTTATTAGCCCTTCGTCACAGCTTCACACATCTACGTAATAGCACACCACGAACGCTAAGCCCGCACGAGAATAACCGCCAAACAAAGCATTAATATAAATCAATCGTTACCAACAATTAGAGTAAATAAGCAACCACAGTACATGGCGCGAAAAATATAAACAGTACAAAACAAAATTATTTTAACACAACAAAATCTCTTTAAACAACACTGATAAACAATTGACAATTTACTATTACGTATGCTATTTACTGTAATAATATGGAATATGTATAATAAATTGTTACTGATTTTTGTGACCAATGTAAACTCGGGAAAAGTCACAAACCACTGTTTTTTTAATGTCTTTGAAAAGATTTTTACCTACAAATCAGGAAATGTAGCATTTAGTTTCAAGGGCAAGCAAATAATGTTCGCACCCGGGCGACAGATAGGCCGGGTGCGGTCTATGTCTATGTTTGTACCCTGCAAGCCGTCTTCCGGCGTGTGGCAGGGGGTGCATGCACCGTGCCGTTCCTGCGCACTACACAATATCTGTAGGTTTCGATGGTCTTCCTGCAGTGGAGATATCTTCCCAAGTGCATGCGAGACCTAGGTTTTTTGATCCACTCTGTAGTTTTTTCTTTTTCTATTTTTTATTGCTATTTTTCTCTCTTTCCTTACCCACTTTTAAAATGACTAGGGGTTAGATGTGAGAGAAGACGTTTTAGTCTCAAACTCGCCTAGAATAAACGCATTCTATTCTACAAACTGTCTTCGTTTTTCGCTTCAAGAAAGAGTGTTTTATTCGTTGAGTGCCATACCGTATACCATTGCACTATATTATTTGTCTGGCTAAATCCATAAAATTTTAAGTATTACATTTTTTCCTGGAACAGGTCTCAAGAGATATAACCCGAATATGCTCAGTAAATTATTCACATTAATAAAGTGTTGAAACCGAAACTTAATGAAACTTCATCTGAAGTATCGAAACAAAAAAATTTGCAAAGTTTCGCAAATTAATAACAATATTTTGTGAAACCTGACAAAGTTCTCTCTTTTTTATTTTTTTTTCCTTTACACTAACTTTTTAATTCCTACACCGTTCAATTCCTCGAGCTCTACAATTTTTTCATCAAAAGGGCGAAAGAAAGCAAAAAGGTCGAAAGATAAAATTTCGATGATAACTTAAACATTCGGCAGAATTTGATGATTATACAACCAATCCGCGTGGTCACTCATCCGACCACTGTTTGGTTCCATAAAAATGCAAATGGAACAAGCGACTGTTATTGAGTAATTCAATTGATTCGAAACCAGTTTTGGCGCATTAATACGCTCTCCGATAATTCAACGTGAATTTCCGAGATCTGAAAGATACGCGGAAATCACTTACTTAATAGGTTCCTGGTAACGTAACTTTACTCATCCGTTGCGGGAAAGTCCGTTACCTAACCACTGTGATCAAAATATAACTCATTAAGCTATCAGAGGCCCAAGGCACAAAGGTCAGACCTCCACTAGGAATTATGAGCAAAACTTGGAAATCTTTCATAAAATACACAAATATACTTCCCATAGAAACCGCATTCGCTTCACTATGGCAACAATAAATAAACAAGTTATGAATTAAAATTCATAATATTTCTACAAATTAAATAGAATGATGGGAAGACTTTACAACCTAATATATCCCATAAACATATTACGTTGACTTACTCAACAAATACAAAATCATTGCTTGAAGGGAAAAACCAGAATAATTTTACCGAGAATTTATCATCAAAGTCTTATTGAGGTCCCAATATAGACGAGGCCCTCAGCTAACGCATGTTGCACCAAATTATTAATCCGTCCCTGATTGGTATACTGTTTCACATATACAGCCTGATAACATTCAGGCAAGGGATGAGGTGGATTTTACTACATAAGTACGCTATTTTTCATGCGTTTCAGCCTTCAAAATCAATCTCCTCAGAGAAATAAAAGAAATTACTTTGAGAATGAGAAGGGAAAACACAATATCAACGAGTAGGAGACCGACAACTTTAAAACCACTAAGATTTTTTACAAAAAATTACAGTAACGGCAACCATTACATGTTCCATTCCCTGAGTGTATAGCTCAAGGTTTCCTCCTACCATATCATGGCGAAAAGAATAACTCTCATCCAGCCAAGTAATCATCATTTCCTCTCCGAAGATTTTGGTAGCTAATGGCAGAGGGATGAGGATGAAACCGGCACCCGGGCTGAACAATTTGCAGACAGTTTCCTTCGATAAAACCCATACTGTTAGCAGCCAACGAGGAATATTTATAAGAGTGAAGCAAGAGCATTTTTTCATAGTCAACATTTATATGCGATACGTTTTGTCAAAAAAGTACTACGATAGAGAAGCAAGTGTAACGCAAATGCTCTCAGACGCAGGTTGGGAATCCTTGAAAGAAAGGAGATTAGAAGCTAGGCTGCGATTGTTAGATAAATTCAGAGGAAGTACATTTTCGGATGACGTAATTGGTATTATGCGACATTATGCGACCCCCCTGCTAATTTGGCCGATCCGACAGTAAGCGTAAAATAAGAGAAATAGAAGCGAGGACAAGTCGCTTTAGGGACTCTTTTTTTCCGCGAACGATACGCGATAATAATAATTAAAAGAAGTAATTCTACTCTTGGTGTTTACACCCCCTGCCACACGCCGGAAGGCGGCTTGCAGGGTACTTATGTAGATGTAGATATGTCCTCGAATAGCCGAGTGGGTAGCTCGTGAAAGCTGTTCCGGCTTCGATTCTAGGGTGAGGCTATGATGTTGACCCAGCTACATAAAAATATCGATAAGCTACTTTAATTTGTCATCAATTGTAGTATTTCAGTGAAATAAATACCAATTATTACATTTGGCATTTCTCGACAAGGAGGCTGGGAAACATTCACCTATCCCTGATGCAAAACACCAAATGGATTAGTCCTATTGCTTTTTAGTAGTCATTTAAAAATCTTCTTACTATGGAGCAAGTGCTAATTATCGTGGTCTTTTTCTGAACAATAATATCTTATATTCCAATTGTTTTTAGGGTTTTACGTAAATTTTTCGGTGTTACAGCAGTTGCTGAAATTATTATAGAGACAATTTTGACAGATTTAAGTTCCTAAACTTCTTTAGTCTCTTCGGCCAGCGGTATATATTTCTGTATTTTTTCTTTATGATTTGTGTCTATATTTCCTGTGTTCGGAATGGAGATGTGTATCAGATATGCCATTCTTTGCTGGTTTAATTGAAGAGTTATATCCGGCCTATTGTTTGGTCGTAATCGGTCTGTTATGATGATTATTATGATAATTACCACTGTTAAGGCAGGAGAAGGAGATGCGACTATGCATTTTTGTAACTAGCGATATCTCCGATATTCTCGATCGAAATCCTCGATTTTTACACGGTGGATGCATGTAATTTCATGTAAACGTGGCGGATTTATCACCAATTATAGAAAAATCACCAGTTGCCAATTACGTTATCACACCCCAAGTCACACCTCTCATTGTTATGTCACGCCACAGATTTAATTCACATTTTTACTCAACATTTGAAACTTGCTATAAGATTACGCCCATTTACGGATATACAGAGTCCGAATAATTCTGCGTTAACATATACCTTTTTTCCTTCTTGTGTTATTAAGGTATTTACTGTTTTATTTTTTCTTGTGGTATTTCTTTTAGGTAGGGATTTTTGTTAAATCATTGCCACCAGTACATTGTTCTACTTGTAAGGTTACGTACTATATATAGTCCGGAAACCAGCCCAGTAGGATGTAGCTGGAGAAGCACTAACGCGATCAAATAGGGTCGCAAAATTTTCATCGCATGTTTGGCGGAAATGCACGGCCAAAACCCACAATGCGAATGAGGACCACAAACACGCGGATAGTTAGCCGGTCTACGTCCCGTTTTATCGAGAAAGTAGGGTAAAAGTGTCGTGAGGAAACCACATTTGACCGGCACGTGGTCAAAGAGTAACGAGCGCGGGAGAGAGTAAATAATGGCAATTAAAATTGGGAGAACGGAGGATTTTTACGGCGAAAAGGTATAACCTTGACCTTATTTATGGTCTATAAACTCGACACGTTCAACAAATATGAAATCGCTGGAAAATACCGCAATAAAATTCACGTGTCAGAGCCAATTCTAATGTTAACCCGTATATTCACGAAATAAACAATTGATCGATACTTTTACGTCATGAATGAATGATTGCGTCTTGGAATCAGGCTTCAAAATCTAGATTTGGAATAATTAAACAAAAAAATTCAAAACAATTCTTTCTCTCAAGTCCTCACTTCAAAGTATTTTTTGGCAAGGTTCATCACAGCTAACTAGCAATACGTTGAAAATGTGCAATTTATTATAAACTGGATATATATCTGCATACAACTTAACACTAGGAGGATGGGAGTTTCGCACTACCAAGAAGGTCATTTGACCCCTAGAATTTTTAATTCGTATTTAAATACCTATTTGCCTTTAAGAAGCGAGATTTTTAGCAGTACTTCAAGAATGGAACTTTCGGCAAACAATTATGAGATTTTTTAACCTTGTAATTTGATTAAATTGTAATTTATTAAACAAAACACAGACCGATGTCGTAAATTTACCGTCTATCATATTCTAGAAAAAGTTTCGTATTAAAACTAGACCTATTAATTAACCTCTATTTCTTCTTATTAATGATAATAATAATAATAAATCGTCTTTATTTATGGGCGAGATTGAGACTAATTAGTCCTTTCTTACATCTAACCCTTAGTCATTGTACATAGAAAGAAAGAGGTATTGGGAGTTGAACTATTATTCCAACGGAAGATATGTACCTCGTTCTGTTACAATATCTCTGCGCGGCTTCCTGAGAAAAAGTATTTGTTACATGCTACATTAATACCAGAATTGTTTGCCTAATGATACATTCTTGAAGTACTGCTGAATATCTCGCTTATTAATGGCAAATAGGTATTTAAATACGAATTAAAAATGCTAGAGGTCAAATGACCCCTTTCCCGTCCTTCTAGGTATAACACGATATAGAAAATACCCCATTAGTTGTAACAAAATTTTTATTTTTTTATCATATTTGGGATGGTAATAAACAAAGTCAAAAAGTGTTTTTTTAATTCAATACATTTTACTTCATGATTTTTGAAGTTAAACTCGGATTTGGGGTCAAATGATCCGCGCCGTCCTTCTAGTGTTAATTAACAATACATCCACCTACCAATCCTTATTATTGTTAAATCAAATCATAAGACATCTATAGACTGGGGAATTCGTGAATTAAACCTTCCAGTATTGACGGCAGACAGAAATAGCTGAACCGTTCTTAAGATGCAGTTGTGTAACTATATATTTTTCCACAATAACAAAGTTTATGTGGAATGCACAATGTCTTTTTATTCAGGGTACGAGTATCATTATAGCTTACGTAAAGCAATCTACTTGGGAATTCGGCTGAAATTCTTACTTCTTTATTAACGTTAAATATATAAATTTGATTTGAATTACCAAATAAATGAATAAAGGAATGGAGTTTTTAACTCACCAATTTTCATTATTTTTCAGTTTCCTTACAGGTAGACATTTATCAATTTTGATTTGTTAAATGGAAATCCTCGCCAGTAAAACTGCATACATACCTAGAAAGAGAAACCTTGGTTAATAATTGTGAATTTCATGCCGTAAGTACGTCTAGTTTAATTTTTATCAATGCATATGAATATCATTTTTGGATTTCCGATACAAATAAGAAATTTACGGCAAGTTTTCTACAATTTTATTACATTGCTACTATAGAACTATTATACTATTTATTTTATACTGCAGTTAAAATGAGTGTTCCTGTTTCTTTCAACACCAGCAAAATTTGTTAGATTATTATCCAGCATTATTAGTCATAGAGTAACACCACTCTGAGTTCAATCATAGAAAATATAGCGCGTTTTTATGCATTTAAAATCATACGAACACAGCTTTAGGAGAATTTAAATGTTATTCATTGACGGATCTTGAATTTCATTCACGAAAATCACAATGAAGAATTAGGGTCCAGATAATAGTCAGTAATAAACTAGATAATAGTCAGTAATAAACTGGACATACGGTAATTATACCACAAGGCACAGTTTTAGTGCCCCTTAATTACTTGATCTGAAAGTAAGAAAACTCCAAAAGAAGGACTGGGACGAGGAATGTCTACTAAAATTCTATTCTCACCTCGGATAGAAATTATTCCGCCCAAGAATTTGGAAAATTGGCGGGAAATCACGGTTATGGTAAACGTATAATTAGCTTTAATTATAACTTTCGTCATAACTAGTGCACCTAATGGGGCTATGTGTACAAAGACACACCCTGAATGATACGCTATAATTTCATATAGGTTGACAGCTAAAAGGGGAGTACTGATAGGCTTTGTAACTTCCACTAAACGGATAGGGACCGAGATTTAGGAGCCTCGCCCTCACGTACGCAACAGACCATCCATCAGATATTCCCATACGGTACAGATATTAAAGAATTTCGCACTGCTCTAAAACATAATGACTCAATACCGACAGGAAACGACTACAAATTTGATCGCAAATTCATTTATCTCTAGATAGATGAGAAATTCCACGAAACAAATAAATACGCACGCCTGAAAAGGCAATATAATTTTTATGAGAATTGAATTGGGAGGAAATGTCAATAAATTAAATCAAAGGGAAAATTTGATTTAATTAGGAAGAAAATAAGCGGAAGAAATCGTCATCCAGTTATCAACGTAAACTCGGTTTCCCAACTTCAGATTTATTCGTGCTTCTTCAATTTTAACCACACGCCTTCATTTCCCGATTTACTTTAAATTAATCATTTGCATTCCCGATATACATCCGTATAAAGTCTCATCCTTTCTCATGGCTCGTACGCGACAAAATAGAAAATGAAAATAAATACATAAAGCTTTCGGTTTTTTCTGTAAAAATCTAATTGTATACACTTTTTTGTGGAAAGCAATAAATATCTACATCTATCAACAAGCAAAACATTGCGTTACCATTACCACATTCGTCTGGTAATAAATAACGAGATGAACGACAATTTAGACCGAGAACGTCGAAACATACATACAGCAAATTTCAACATTCATCAATGATTAATGCACGCTTTAGTGCATCTTCAGTGCACCCACTCATCTAACACCGCGCTGGAGAAGTGCATGGGAACTTAGAAGAATGTGTGTTTCCGTAGATAACCTTGATTGGATTCACCACAGAGAAGAAAGTCTAGGTGCGGTGAAGTTCTCGGCTATGAAATTCTCGTACGTCATCTAAAGGAGATAGCATCAGAGATGGATGGATGCTGCAGCAGCCAGTTACAGGAGTGGCTAGGGCGATGAATTGAGCGCGTGAGGACCCTTAGCCCACACCCCTAAAGAGCCCTTCAGAGCTGAAACAGCGCCGAGGATCTCAAGCACGACTACATTTCCCCAATGGAAATAATAGACGTCCGTCTTCCTGACAAAAACACTTATTAAACACTCTGACATTGGTATTGTGCCAAAGAAAAGTAATGATTTCACACCTGACCTTTCCTCGCCCAGCATTACGTATTCAAGGAAGGTTACGCCCGATTTACCGGAACAAAAAGACCTTAATCACTTGAATTTTCTACTTTCCATCTCCATGCATGTTTTATCGTATCGCCAAACTTTTCAACTCCCTCCTATCTTACAGCCTCTTACTCGAACTTTTCCCCCCTATTTCATTAATTAATTATGTACGTAGCTTTGCTATTTCTATTTTTATTTCCCTATGAGAGGCTTAATTCGGTGTAGGACTCAAAACTGGTGAGAAAGGGAGGTGCCATTCTAGCCACAAACAGTGGTAGGCTGCCCCCATCTAGTGCGGTCTGAAGAAACTGCCTAACTAATTCACCATCTGAACCCGGTCCTGCGGCCAGCGAATGCTCTGGTGGATGCTATAAATAGCTAAGATAAATTCGTAGTAGTATTACTGTTAAAAGAGCTTCGACAACCAAGGTCATTCCTCATTTCCCATTGTGGAACCCTTGAGAATGGAGACTTTGTTTCCGAAATGCACATAGGGTGATTCCTTGAAGTCAGAAATCCGGAATTTGCCTTTAAGCGCGAGTTCCTCCTGCCGAGATACGGCTCACGGAATATTTTAAACCTCTAAAATGTATCTTCCCAAGTTGCCTTGAATGCTAAATGTATTCCGTTTACGGAAAATAGGAAACTTAAGACCCTAAGACCGTCTTAACTCGGATTTAATCCCAGAGATTAAAAATCTTCTACGGCGGCAATGAAGCTCAGGTGGAAAACGCAATCAGAACTTCCATAAATCACCGCAAGAGGGATCTGAGATTACGCAGTCAGATAGAGAGCGGTATTAAAAATGGTTCTAGATCATGGATTCCACTTTTTCCGGTCTACAAATCGCAAAGCGCTTTCTTCTCTCGCATACCCCACTCCTCCTCTTCACGGTAACGCGCCGTTTCCATCACGAAAAAATAATAATTAGGCGCTCTCTGAGGAAATTCTCGCCGGTGACGCAGAGGGAACGGATTGCGAGTTTCGATTGTTTCGGATTTATTTCTTCCGATCACGATTCGATTATAACATTTTTCGTAATCGAAAGGGAAGGAGATGAGAAAGTATTTGGAACGTAATGCGGTTTTCTTCTCGACGTCTTCCGCTACTCATTTCGGTGGGTACAATGTGAAAGCTATTGAGGTCTGAGTGATGCTGAATAATGGCAGTCATCCTGCTTATTAAAATATCTCGAAGGGGTTGTTCATGGAGTCATTGTGCTGCGTTTACGAGGACGTTTTCCCTTCATAGTATTCCAGCTCAGCGAGGAAAGCGAAACAAAACTACCTAACTCCTCACCTTGCATAGTAAGCCTCATTCCCGTTTTAAAGCTTTCGGTAGCTAATGGTGGAGAGTATTAGGAACCAATAAGCCTGAATACTAAATTCATAATAATACTACATGTAAATAAATGTTAGATTGACTACAACAAAACTGAAATTATACTGTGCTGGCAATATATTTCCCTTCGTAACGTTCTAGCTCAGCTTGGAAGGCAAGAGAAAACTACCTCACTCCTCATCTTTCAAGTAAGCCTCATTCAGAAGATATATGATGTATGGTACAGAATCAGGCGTAACTTTGTGGTACTTATTAATGCGAAAAGACTCCATGAGAAGAGCGTTTACTAAACCACGAGAATATAACAAGGCACAATTACTATCATCGATGATGTAGCGACGCTACAAAACCATGGTCGTGCATTGTAATATTCTTGCGGTTTAGTAAACGCTTTTCGAAAGGAGTCTTTTTTATGCCTCATTCCCTCAACAGAACTTTCGGTAGCCAATGGTGAGGGGTATGAGGATCCAACCACCCTCAAGCTGGATATTTTAAGGAAAACTGATTGATTAATACTACGTTTAAATGAATGCTAGCTTAAATAGTACAAAACTGAAGTTACACCGAGTTAACAATAGCAATTATATAAGTTAGCTGTATTTGGGGACAGTGACACCCAGGGAACAAAAGCACACTAAACACATTAGATGAGGTTGGTTTGCTTTCGCTTTCATGATTTAGCCTAAATGATGCAAGGGAAATATCACTCAATCCACAATGACCATTTGGATAACACTTTTCAAAAATTTCGATAAGGAGCGACGTATTTCATTGACGGCAGCCATGAAAAAAACTGATTGTGAGACAAAAGTAAATGAATAACATTTTCCTCCATTAAGAGCACTTTCAGGGGGTGACTCTAAGCTGCCGAAGCACTTTAAACAATACTATTACGGCTCCATTGATTATAACTACAACAAACGCAATTATAACAATCATTCCGTAGATAGCAACACTGCGGAATCATTGTTTCAATTATAATTTATTATTGTTATGATTATATTTTACTACTAACTAATTTTTATACCATATTTTCTGGTAAATAACACGCACCTACTAGATAACACGCACGGTTATAATGAAATATATGATAACACGCATTTCAAAAATTTCTTCTTTGATAAATGCATTGATAACGCGCATTTTAAAATTATTATTATGTTGACGAGATTGTTTTTTCACAAGTATTGTGTAAGTAATATTTATGATAATCACTGTTGTATTTTGAATGGAATTATTTGATTACGTTAACATTTACAATATATAGGTTGAAATAAAATTGCCCTAGTGCGTGAGTATATACTCCGTGACTTCCGCGGTATGTGACGTGCGTTGTTTAGTTATTTGTTTCCGAGTTCAATATTCAATGAAACGAGATTTTCCGTTGTATATCACTATTATTTTTATCATTTTTCTATATTCTTATAGATAACACGCGGGTTATCTACCAGAAAATACTGTAATTAAATATTGTAGCGATGCAAAAATGTACGCCCCTGTCATCCATACTACAACAAAAGACGAATGAAAATCATTCTTTCATCAATATACGACAGAAAGGAATAACAAGTGTGAAAAATAGCGACACGACTGGGACTCGAACCCAGGTCTCCCACTTTCCGGGCAGGTATTCTAACCACTGAACTACCATGCCGCGTCTCTTCCACTGTTAAGCAGCATAATGTCATGGAAGATCACCGTAGATATCGGTAATTTCGTCTAGAAAATCACTTTTTCAACCTATTTCCCTAAATAATACCTCGAGGAAGGGGGTAAGGAAAGATCCCGAGAGGGACATTGAAACCTACATTCTTACCACTTCTTCCAAAAACTGATTCCGTTCCCTTTCCTACAATTGGACCACTTTCAGGATTCCGAGTGACTCAATTTCGGCATAAAACACTTCCCATTTCGTCCCAGACGAGGTGTCGGCCGGAAGAGAGCCGTTTTTATTTTCGTCGTTCTTTTTTTCTCGTCGACTCCTCCAAAACGCGTGCGTCTTTCCCAGCGCGAGGACGTGATTTTTCGTCTCGGGCGGGAACGCCCATTCCGACGAGATTTCTAAAAATAAGTCCCTATTCCTCATTCAGCGGCTGGAGTGAAATAATAACAGGAGAGCGGGACCGGTTTTTAAAAATGAGATTGGGGTGGAAACCGGTAGCGCATGACTAAGGAGGGTGGAAGATGGATCTAGAGAAGACGATGCTCGAGCAGGAATACCAAATGTCGCTCAATGGAACGATTGAGTTATTATTACCTCGTACTTGATCCGTCGCGTGGCGTCACAATGCGCTCGCGAGCGGAAGCCATTGTTGTGTCTGTCGTCAACTATTGTCGAGCATTCTGCTATAATAATAATCTACGTGAAATGAAAATGAGGCAGTTGACGCGTAGCGGATTACGGGGATTACGGTTACATTTGTATTGAACTCTTCCGTTCCAGCAAACGTATTGACGAATAGAATATTTTTAATGCGTGTTTTAGCATGAGAATAAGTAGTAGATTTAGCCGATATTATGTGTCCTTCTTGTTACATAGGCCGAACAGATTCTGAGAGAAAAGTCGGAGAAATACATGTTAGAACTAGACGTTTCAAAAATTAATTTTTTCCGCGAACGATACGCAAAAGTAATTGAAATCGAAAATATTCTCGGAACATATTAAGTAAATTAAATCTTTGATTAAATCCTCCAGAAATTCTCATCCCACTTCCTGAAACATTTGAGTAACACTCACTTGTTTCTCGAAACAATTTTTTACGAAACGTATCACCTTTCTCTGTACTTTATCTCATTCTCGAACACAACACTTTTCGGCAGGATCGTACTATTTTCGGATAGGATCATTGCACTTGTTCATACAAGAAAATCCCTCGTTCCTTGAATCGGAATATTTCAAAAAGCTTCATTGGCAATTCCTTATCGTTAAGATGACGGAAAAGGCTGTAAGTTTGTTTCGTATTTGTTAATAGCTTATGAGGTATTTATCCCTCACTCAAAGGAAAAGTATTCCATTCATCAAGTCACTGTAGCAAGAAAGAAGCCATAGCAAGAAAAGAAAATTTCGAAGAGGTTACCTGCACTTCTCACTGACGTCACGCTTTCCATTGGTCGCGAGTTCATACTACGTGAATGCATCGGTGAATGGAAGGGAGTAGTCACTGGTTGGCTTCCGAGACACGTGAATCCTTTAACGAAGGGTGCGGGAGGAGCCCAAAGTCGAAAGCTTTCTTATTACTGAAAGATTTAGAATAGAAAACGCCCTGTCAGATTTAAATTGGTCGCTACTCGAACTTTAAAGCGAGTATTCCAGCTCAGCGAGGAAAGTGAAACAAAACTCCAAATTCAGTAGGCGGTTAATTTTTATTTTTTTATTTATTATTATAATTTATTTTAGTTTACGGGGAACGTCGTGCCACGTGACACGGTCGTCTCCTACGCCATTCCTTACTATCTTTACCTAAAAAAACACCAGGAATGTCTTGTACTTGCATTCATCCCACTATCCTGCCATATCTTCTTTCTTCCCATCTCTGAGTTTATCCTTGTATGATGTATGAGTTACAATTACTAACCTTAGCTTTGTTGACGTGGTTGTTTTTTTACGCAGTTAACGATCCTTTTTGGTTTTTAGTAGCTATAACGTAAATTTATATCGTAGATTTTTAACCTCCATGTCATTTGTTTCGTATATTTTAATTTTTAACGTCTTCTGGTGTGAAAACGTTTCCACGTCAACATATACGTATTTGCGTTTTTTGTTTTTTAAGTTTTTCTCATCTTTTTCTCTTTTTTTTTCAGTTTTTTAGATGACAAAAAATGTGAGATAAGTCACCAGGAAGCGAAAGGGAGTGGCGTTTAGTGGAGAATATCAGGGAACATGAACCTACCGGAAGGTAGAAAACTTGTTCAAAGAAAAAAAATTCTTTAGCATAAAATCCAGCTATTACTATAAGTATCAGTAAATTACTACTTGTGGTAACAATTCTTTACAAAACGTATCGCCTTACGCTGTACTTTTTCCAATTCCCGGACACAAGTTATACTTTTGTGCCAAATGCTAAGCGAAACAAGTCGCACACATTCAAGTTAATGGAAGTTAATGGTTTCCAAGAAAACAGGAAAATCATGTACACCTTATCACCATTCATATCGATAACACGACTATTTTTTCAAAGCTCCCATCACGCCTTGTACATCTTCTTTACCATGTCCTTGTTTAGCTTCCATTATTCCATTAACTCCTCTATCTAACGTAACAGGAAAAAACCCTTTCCAGTCTGCAAATTTCCTGAGAACAACACATCGAATTTTTCGGCAAACATTTTTACTTGATTGATTTTGCGGTCTTTCTAAGCCGCGATATCTTCCGTCGCGATAACGCCTCCATTAGCGACGGCCGTGCGATTCTAATCTAAAAGGAGAAAATTGATCCGAACTTCCTCCATTATTTTATCTCGATAGCCTAAAATAATAAAAAAATTGGGCCCCTAGCTTTATGAATCCATTAGCAACAAATATGGTTATTTAAAGAAAGGTATGAGTCTCTGAAATCGATGTACATGATGTTCTTAGAGTAATCAGCCCTAAAGCCGGTTGGGACCTCGTCCCATCAACTATAAGTTACGAAGAGCTAGGAGAGGAAAATGAGGCTTTCTAGGAAGGATGAGGAGTGAGGTATTTTCCCTTCTTTACAGCAGCAAACAAAAAGACAACTACTTTTTTTGTTGTCTTACATATAAACTTATAAAAAAGAATACTTAAGTATCACGCAAGCAATAATTATATCATTATAAATTGCCTAAACAAACATACAAAATGTTCGCACCGTCTTTTATTCGTGAATGTTTTCCTGGGAGATATTTCCATGCTGACTTTAATGTTGTGGTTCCAGGTACGATCTCAAAGAGGAATATAATATTACTCATTTATTGTAATAAACAGGATAGAGAAAAATTTATGTTTCGTTTACTTTCGAATCCAACCTTGTTCATATCCATGAAAAGATGAAAGCTACTGAGGTATGCGATACTCCTATCCTAACGCTATGAAAAGTGTTATTCATGCGGTCTTTGTTTTATTCTTGTGATTTTTTTCGACTGATAATAATAGCAATCTGGCTTGGAGAGGAAAGCAAGGACTACCTCACTCCTCATCTAGCTAGGTAAGCCCACAAATTAATGTCGTGATAAAATAAAAGATACATATTTATTATACCGAACATAATTCTATTTATTACACTGTAAATTTAATGCCATGGAAATCTATTTTTCCCTGTTGCCTAGCGTAGTCCCCTACAGCACTTGTAACACATTGTACTAACGGGTTAAAATGAAACAATGTATGTACTTTTGATTTTGCGAAATCAAGTCCTTTACAGTTCTGTTTTGCAGTTTATTTTTGCAAGTTCTGCAGAAGACAATCTATCCCAACAGCATGATAAAACGCCTCTACATATTTCAAATTCCCTAAAGGAATTCTAGGGACAAAATTCAATGAATCACAACTGCAATGAGACTGCAGAGAGTCGTACCGTTCAGTCATGTGCACACCATATGGACTGTGTGATATATGCACTGCAATTTATATTCTGGCGTTCCCTCAGAATCTTCAGTAGAGCTGCCAACTCTGTTAATCTGCTAAGATATTCTCATCTTCCAGACAAGAAGATGCCCGCCGAAGAAAAATTAAAATTATTTCTATCTCAATCCAAAAAGGAAGATGTCCATGCGATGAGATTGGTTCCCTTTAACAAAGCATTTTGTGGCAACAATCGATTTCAAACAATCTCGGCTACGATTTCGCGACGCAACACTACATAGGAATTACAGGAATAATGAGTTTCTCGTTACTGTATTCATCTCACGAGTAATTGAGAATGGTCGTTAACTGTGGCAACAGCAGGAGTAAAAGGGTGTTGATTTGATGTAAGAGTTTAAAAATGCATTTCTGAAATCCTTATACTAAGAAATCTATAATGACGAACAGTATGTACCTTAATATTAAACGAAATAAAAATGGAAGTAGTGAAATATATTTTGAAACAAAAGCTGGTAAAGTCTACCAAGATATGATTAAACTATCCTTGAAGACTACATCTAATGCGGCACAATGGAAGACTAACGCTCCACAACAATTAGATAACGTTACCAACTCAACTGTCAATTGTCGATCGGTTGCTACATCACTAAAGGTATCTGCGGGAAATAGAATTGTATAATGTAGAATTAACAAGTCTTGTTTATTTACTGTAGTAACACACGCAGGCAATGACTGTAACAATGAATAACAATGTAACAGTTTCACTAACAATGAGACTGTAAAACATCATAAACTCCGATAAAAAAGAGCTTTACGGCTGGATTTATTGCATTAATTTTTTTAAATTTAATTTAATTTGTTAAAAAACCTTACAATTGGAGCAATGCTCTGGTGGCAAGGATATAACAGTAAAATTTACAAAACATATACAATACACTACATATATCATACATCATGACATCTTCATATACTTCCGTAACATTTAGAGTAAATTAAAACATATTTTTCTGAAATCTTTTTTGCTTTTCGGGTATGGTTTGAAAACCTCTTCAGGTAACCTATTCCAATCTTGTATTCCTCTATTTATAAAGGAAAACTTTGCGATATCTGTTCTTTGTTTTCTATGTTTGAACTTATATTTATGATCCCCTCGAGCTATATAATGTGGTTCCTCAATCCTATTCTTTAATTCTGTCCATGCCTCGCCTCCGTTTCTAACCTGGAAGATGCCTATTTTTCATTTACTACTCCAGATTTACTCCATTTCAGAATTATCAAGTATAGTTTATTTACTGTACTAACACACGTAGGTAACGACTGTGACAATGAATAACAATGAGAGCGAAAAACAGCACAAATTCCGATAACAATGGGCTTTGCGGCGCGACCAACACAAATAACTTCTGTTTTCCTTTCACCACCAAAATTTCCCGAAGGAGTAAACGTAGAAAATGGCGCACAATTTCCAGCCTACGAAAAGCCCCATTCGACCAAGAGTTCGAGGTACATACAAGCATACAATGGTGGAGCATTTCCTCCAAAGTTTCCTTCCGAGAAGGAAGAGATGTTCGAAGATTTTTTCATCCTCTTTGTTGCTGGGACAGGAGAAAAGGGAGTGGCACGAAGTTGGGTGGATGAGGAATGGGTGGAAAGCAAGAAGGGGAGGGAGAGAGAGAGTGACTCAAGGGCTATTTGGGAAAGCGATGCTTACACCTCTCCGAGGAAGACACCGAGGGTTTCGCGAGAATTGGGAAGAAAGGATTAATGTAACTGGACGAGAATGCGCCACTTAGAAGCTGTTTTAAGTTAATTAAACTATTGCTGGAGAAGGCTTAATGGAGAGTAACTTAAGTGGTAACTAATACTTACGAATCGGAAGCGCAGCCAGAAATTCCTTAAGGAAGGAAGTGGGTAAAATTTTATTACCCTCTTTTCGTTTGCATAATTTTCGCCACTCGTTCTACTTGAAGTCGGGCCTTATGGGAGGGTCTGGACCCCACGGACCCCATCTCTCCTGGCTACACCATTGATACGTAGATAGGTGACTGAATGACTAGATGATTATTGTGCGTGTTTGTCCTTTGTTATTGTTCTTGGTATTTATTAAATAGATTTATAAGCTTCCTGTATCCATTATAGAAGTTATTATTATTTATTAATATCATTATTAAATTCATCATCCCACCAATTATCCGTCAATTCAGTTACTTTTCTAATAATTTCGATTTTGAGGCAGCTGAGTGAATGAATTACGCCCCTCAAATGAATCACGATGGTGTCTCATGCCACCTACTCAGGGCCAGACTTAAGCTAACAGAGGCCCTAGGTGCATAGATCAGATTGAGAGCCCTACTAGAAATTGTGAATAAATATTCGATTTATTGCATTATAATACACAAACATACATCCCTCAGTCATAAAACCCTCATTCGTTTACGTACGGAAAGAATATAGAAACAAGTTTCGAATTGCAATACCTAGTATCATATATATATATATATCAACAAAAATGGTTATTTA
>KZ308267.1:1078163-1091166 GCA_000376725.2 Ladona fulva
TATAATGTAATATATAATATAATATGTAATGTAATATAATATGTAATGTGTTATGTAATGCAATGATATGTTTGTTAGTTCTGTATTTGTATACAGTTTACGAATTTGACATGTCCTATACTTACGTATGTTTGTTTTTATGGACCAATAAAATTATTATTATTATTATTATGGAAAAGTATACTAACTGATTATACCAGTGGATTTGTATGGGAAAACTCATGAAATCAATGTTCAACAATTGCCTTTGTCGTCAAAGGGATGGGTTGTTTATTTCCGAAAAATTTTACGAATTTTCCGTCTATTTTTTCAAAGTTTTCGCAATTTCGAATTTATATGAATGTTTCTTGGCTAAAATAAGATTCTATGATAATTTTCCTTTCTTGTTACACTTGTCTAAATTTCGTATGACCATTGTTTCTAATTTAATTTTGTAAGAGAAACAAGCCATGAAAGCCTACTTTACGTTCATCTCTTATGGAAACGTATTATGGGCTCCTGGGTTCGAACCCGGGCCTTTACAGAGAAGAGAATAGTTATCCTGGGGGTTTCAGCATCGTAGAAACACAATTCAGTTTGTTTCAGACCTCTAAGTCAAGCCGTTTCTGAGTTAGATAGGGGTCGGACAGACGGACGGACAGACGGACGGACAGACAGACATTTGCTTTTTATATAAATGGATAGATACGCAGATTACAGTGCATGTACTCCCTGCCACACCCCGAATGGCGGTTAGCGGTGTACACAGATGTAGAACACCCATATATTAAAGATAGACCAAGTTAAACTTTCATTTTCATCATAATAAGTTCAATAAATTAACCTTAAAAGAATTCCGCTAGGTTGACTTCGTGATGCTGAGGTCTCCAAGGACCGTTAACGACGCACCGAAGGGAGCTCGGCCTTCATATGGATTTATACGTAATTCGTTAAAGTCAGGCTAAGCTGCACGGCCGTATTTTTACGTCCTCACCTCTCCAAATTCGTTTCAGGGACGCGTTCGAATGCAGAAAACCATTTTACAGCCGAACGGCGTCGGACCTTAAATGGGAAAGATTCAATTTGCGTCATGAAAGGCGTTATGGCTTTCAATTTTTTCGAAGACTGTGGCAGCGCATGACATTAACGACCGTCGCCATGACGACGTAAATTAATGCGAAGGAGGGTTGATGCGATACTTAGTTAATTCAGTTGGCCGAATGTTTTAACCCGGGATGCTGGTCAGAGATTAATGGCGAAGGTACAGGTAGTTACTTCTCTTCAAGATCAGAGTAATCCTGATATATATCAAAGCATGTGTTACGTTTACCACTATCACGTCTATTACTCTTAAGCTTTCACCTCAGGGGCAAAGGGTAGTCGGATGAAACCTCTTTGCCTATGCCCACAAAGTTTCCTGAATGGCTCTTTCTCTACTTCTCGATAGCTCAACTGGATGAAGCATCCATCCAGAAAGATTCCGGGTTTGAGCCCTGGTCCTGTCTGTTTCCTTGAGAATAAATCAGCTCTGGGCCTCAGACATCCATACTCCTATACAAAGGCGTATCCGAGGGGGTGGTTTTGGGGGTTCAATCCCCCACACAAAAGAGAAAAGAACCAACAATAAACGAAACCATGCGAGAGGATGGCTCTCACAATAATGCCATGCAAACATCGCTGGAGATTCGCAGGGGTATGCATGTTAAAATAAATAAGTTTATATTTTCATTAGATTTCGGACGAAGCCTTTCTCCCTCTGGATTGTAGGCAATGCAGTGTTTACTACTCCATGGCTATAACTCCTCCATGGCTATAACTCCTCCATGGACAAATCCTGGCTACGCCCCGGCTCCAATACAAATGTATGCACAGCGCTTGGAGGTCAGCTTCGGCCTCAACCCCTCCACCATTAACAACCGAAAGCCTTCTGAAGTAGAAGTGAGGCTTATTACTTATAATAATGACATATTTATTTCACTTTTCATAAAAATACATGCATAAAAGGTGAACAAAAACTACAAGTAATGAAATTAGGCACCTCTGAAGAACGCCTTTAGTAGGGGTTGCCATAACTTTGAATAAAAAAGGGACGTGTTTATAGGCACGTGTTAAAAATATATTTTAAATAAAAATGCTTACAGGAACAGAGAATAAATAAGTTTATATTTACTACAGAAGTAAAGAATATATTAATGCAATCAATCTTAATAATTAAGAATAAACGAATATATGGACGACGACAATGACTGTAGTCAATTGTTGTAGCTTGCTATGGCATTCATCTAATAACAATGGACTAATAAAGGAATCAGTACACCGCAACAATCGATCGAAACAAACAATAAATAAATAAATATAACAAAAAGACGTATTATTAACTACCACGACAATGTAATTATTATAGTAGTTTGATTTAAAGTTTGTACTTCTTTTTCTAAGTTCCCTCAGAGTTCGCTGCATCCGTCATTTCGTTCCGACACGTGAAAAGAGTCCTTAAATAATTAGCAAAAAAGTTGATTAGAAATATGCACGAATTAATTCGACTTGATTTTTTAATCAGAAAAGGAAGATTCGTTACTGAGTGAGGGGTTTCAACGATAACTCTGCTTCTGAGTTCGTATCGTACGTAATGTTCGACTAAGTCTTTGAAAGGTGAAATGTTCGAGAGGTCTCACTCGAGTAGCCGTGCAGTGGATCCCTTGCATACATTTCTAGCGCTGATGTCAAAAAGTTACTTCCCCGTTGTTCTTGAAAAAGTGAGTGCGGTAAAAGACCCAAGGGCCTGTGGGTCCTAGGACAACAAAGCAACGCCCTATGACCTGCTCTTGAGAGCTGTTGGCTTCAGCGAGAAGGCGATAATTGACTCAAGAACTGCTGTGAAGTGCCTTAGGGCGGATATTAAAAAATAGGGAAAACGTGCCTGAACCACAGCCAGGCGGAACACAAGAATCGCTATGGAAAACACTATCAATTATAGTGATACGCATAACGTATAGTTATCAGAGCCAGCAGTATCGCTAATCCGGACGAAAATGTTAGAAATTTTCATTTAAAAAATTAATAGACATTTTCATAAATGTTATTCACGATATATATAATTTTTGATGGTTTTGCAAAATTAATCAACTTAAAAATCAGTGGTCCATTCCATTTACGATAAACATTCACAAAGAACTGCTTGAACTGTCGATCAATTTCAAAATTGAAGGAAAAACAGACAAATTCGATAAGGAGATATATAAAGGGAGCGAATTAGTTAAAAAATCTTTACAGCCAACGGCATAGGATACCTAAAAACTTGTGGGAATATATAATAATAATACAACTTAATAGAAGGGCGATATTGAGACTTATTAGTCTCTTCTTACATCTAACCCTTAGTCATCACAGATAGAATGAAAGATGTATTGAAGGCTGAACTTAAAAAAACCAATAAAAGAAGGAACTTTTAGGTGGGTTTTTAAAAAACCTAAGTCTGCACTTAGGAAAAAATGAAAACCTTGCAGGAAAATACCCACGTGAAGGTGGGCGTGAAAAACCTGCGAAACCTACTGACAGTTGCAACCAAAATTTAAAAGAGGGGAAAATAAGTTAAAGAAATATACTTAAACGCCCACTGCTCTCATGTAATATATGAAAAATCTTCGGAATTTTGAGGACACTAATGAAATCATCCTTTGGTTGTGAAACTGATACCGAAAGCTTATCATAATACCAACTAATTATTACGTTGCATTATGCTACATAATTGAAATAAACGTGTCATAGTCATAAACTTCTTAAAAATTCTTAAAAATACGCTCATCTTTAAATGAAGCCTAAATAATCTTTCATTTCTAAAACAGAAATAATCCTGGTAAAAATGAAAGAATATTTTAAGTGAGGATAGTAATGGGCCATAAATTAATGCTTTTTGAAAGGAATGGCAAATTTATTGTATGAATTGTTAAATGCACATGCTGTTGTAGATGTGATTTATCTGTTGTAGAATAATATAATTGTATATCATAGCTACTTAAATTGTGAACTTGTAATATTATGTAATTTAAATATGCAAGGCGTAGCTTTTTAAATTGTAGAAATGGACTTTGAATTGTATCATGGAATTGTATCTGTTTAAAATATCAATGTTAAGTCTTAGAAAATATTGTAGTTGGTGGACATAAGTTAGAACGTAGTAGAATGTAGTAATGTATGTTTGTTGTAGAATGTGAGTAATGTAACGTCGCCACCTGACCTACTACTGTCATACTGCGGCGGAATTGTATAATAATAATACTGCAACAAAAGCACGCCCTAATCGCTAACAATGGACACAATGAAAGAGAAAATCTTCGTGATTGTTGACTTTCCATAATTAGCGCGAATTTTCATTGTTGCTCGCGGCGAACGACAATATCCTCTCACTTTACCATTAAAGGGATTGAAATTAAATTTCATAAACCTCAAGACATGGCGCCTATTACATTAGGTACCGTATGAGATCATGCTCAGCTCATCCTGGCTTATTGAATGCTCATCCAATGCTGATTGCCAACATCTCAAAGGATCTCCATTCTTAAAAACACGTGATGCCGATGGAATTAACTGTATTGCCAAAAGGGGTAATCAGAGAAAGCAGAAGAAGACCAAAGGCTTTGGCATAAATCATTTATACGATCCAATTACAACCGGAGCCTCGCGTAAGGATTCAGATTTATGCAATTCGATCGGTAGGCTGGAAACCAATTGAGAAGGGAGTTTAAATAAGGGAGAGCGGGGAATAAATTGACGGAATGGATGTTTCTGACGTTTTTTGGATACAATTCGAGGAGATTGAAAGTGCCAGAGCATGGGATGATGGAATGTTCACCGTGAACTTCTCTATAGCGCGTCCGCTGCGCTGTACCATTTGAACGAGAACGTGAGGCAATAGATAGAGGAGGCAACCTTAAAGGGACTGCTGTATTAAATTTTAGGGAAACATATCCAAAAAAGAAAACAGAAAAACTCATCTGTCATTCTGAATTGTCAATTTAATTGTCCGATATCATAAACTACCCAAATCTTTGTTTTTATTTGTATCTGAATCTAGTTATATTATTTTATATTTGCGATTTTTCTTATAGTGTTTGTAGTATTTTTCTTGTGCTTAGATTTGTCAGATGTTGAGATTTTTTGGTTTTTTAGATTTAAGTTAATTTTAGTCAATTATTTTTAGTTATTAATGTAATATTATTGGTAATTCCATGTGATATCTCCAGAGGTTAGGCGGAAGAGAAGCCATTTTGGCCTAACATAGCCGTAAGAATAAATAATAATAAACTATTCAGATATCCACGTTAATGAACACTGTAATGTATATTTCTCATCGAATTAATGTGAGAAAGTTCCATAAACTAAAGAATACGCATGAACTTGTGTTTAGCATTGTCTGCAAACCTTTTCTTCTTTCCTAATATTTCGTTGGAAATAGCAATACCGGGAGAAGAACTGCAGAAGAAAAATTCAACATAAAAATCTTCGCAATTCTATGCGTTTTTGATGAATCTTTCCCATAAGATCAAAGCAGATACATGAGACCTCGATTCTTTGCGTCCATCTACTTTAAGAGTCACTGTATTAAATACAGAAAAAAATATATATATATCAATGTATACTATATACTAAACTATGTATTACTTCAATCAAATTAACTGAATTATAAATAAACAATGAATAACTAAACGAATATATAGGAGATGGTATGTACCCTAAGTACTTGATGTAACATTAGACTACTAGTCTACTACGTAACGAGTGAGAAAATAAACAGAAATTAGCTATAATAAAAAAAGTTAATAAATACATAGACCTAAGTTTACTTCAACGATCACTTGACATATTTGAGACCCGAGGATAGCTATTATTAGTTGAAACCGGTCGCCAATGAACAATTTCTGCGAAACATTATCATAGTTATCTCTTAACCATTAATATTAATATCATTAGGTTAGATTTAATGTTAGTCTATCGTATCATCATAAACTACGTATCATAACAATACATTCGATAATTTTAAGGTTTTCATCGATAGGCCAATCTTAACAACATTAATTGCCTCGAAAGATTTCTCCCTAGCTGTTTAGTAGCCCTAGCTGATAGCTGTTTATGGAGGAAGATCATCAGGCTTCATGGCAACAGCATTATCGAATCCAGCCCTGGTCTCTCGCAGTATTCCACTTTCCTCCGCTTCCCAAACGTGGGATAAAAAAAGAAAAAGGTTTGGAAACCAAAGGGAGAAACTCCAATACCCATGGAAATCCATTCTATTTATAGCCATATGGTCCGCTTCGAGACCGTTTCCAATGGCGACAAAGGAAAATTCCGATTTGGACCCAAATAGCCAGGGGAAATTGAATTGGCGAGCCATACGTAATACGTAAGAATTACAGCAACTCTTTTCACTGATTCACGAGCGAATACATAAAGGGAATGTCCCAAAATTTCCCACGTTATTCCAAATTAGGTCCCGAAGCTATGGTCCAGAATTAACAGAAGAATAAAGAAAACAAATTTAATTAGGAAATCCTATCCCGGGCCCATTTGACTAATAGAAAAAAGGAGAAACTCTTGTTTCTCCCGGTCCTAAAACAAAAGAAAACCAGGAAGCGAGGCGATACTCGAAAGAAAAAAAAACTTGTACTTACAATTAAGACGGGCCGGTAATAAAGTATCTTCAGCGAAANAAATAAGCTCAAAGGTAGAGACACGAGTTACAAGAGTGTAACCTTGCTCTCTCAAAACCAACTTCATCCATTCTTTCTTTGTACCGCATCTTTCTTCAATGCAAGGCTTTATCACAAGTGGGAGGCGAGACCTCCGTCTCAATCTCGACTTTATAAAGACAACAACCGATTTCCTTCCCTTCCAGCCATTCCACTTGAGCATCTCTCTTATTTGCAAGCAAAGCCACGCCGTTCTCTTTCTTTCAATTTGCACTGCTTTACATCGGCTTAACGCAAAATTTCTTCTCCAAGAACGAGCATCTTCAGTGCGATTACCTCGCAAATCTAAAGCGCTCACATTTACATGAATCCCGCTTACGTTAAATTTCCATTTTTACATCTAATCCTACGATGGATTATAATGGATTGTATTGACTAATTTGAGACAAGGGGAACTCGATGAAGAATGTGGCAATATTATCTTCTATTCTATTTCACGTTATTCTCGTTCGTCTATCTAATATCACACATAAAAAAAGCAAATGTCTGTCCGTCCGTCCGTCCGTCCGTCTGTCCGACCCCTATCTAACTAAGATATGGCTTGACTTAGAGGTCTGAAACAAACTGCATTGTGTTTCTACAATGCTGAGACCCCCAGGAAAAAACATTCTCTTCTCTGTAAAGGCCCGAGTTCGAACCCAGGAGCCCGTAATGCGTTTCCATAAGAGATGAACGTTAAGTACGCTTTCATGACTTGCAGAGGTTGTTTCTCTTACAAAATTAAATTAGAAACAATTGTCCTACGAAATTCAGACAAGTGTTTAAAGAAAGGAAAATGATCATTGGATCTTATTTTAGTCGTGAAACATTCATATAAATTCTTAATTGCGGGAACTTTGAGAAAATACACGGAAAATTCGTAAAATATTTCGGGGTTAAAGAACCCATCCCTTTGGCCATTGTTGAATGTTGATTTCATGAGTTATCCCATATAAATACACAGGGATAACCAGTTCTTATATTCTTCTGTAAAAATGTACGTAAAGTAGGCTTTATTGACTTGAAAACAGTAGAATAAATATTATAAATAACTAGTAAACGCCCCCGTCAAGCATGACGGAACTTGATTTAGTTTAAAAATTCTTATAGCACTTATAATTCCTCATCCTACGTGTGTTATCTTATACATTTGTATAACTCTACTCACTGTCACCAGGTACTGTACCTATTTGTAGTGTTTAATTAATAATAATAATAACGACAACAATAATAATAATAATTCCGTTAAAGACAGATTCTGATACTTGTCTTCATTCCAGTAACAAGCCGTTACTACCCCAGTACCTGATGAAATTTTCCCAAGAGAGTGCCTAAGTCCTTTTCGATAATAAATATTGTGTATGATTATATTACATTTAATCAGCAGGTTCTATTGATTACAACACCACCTCAAGACACGGAATTAACTTGTGACTCAACCCACAGATTGAGTTGTAAGCTAATGAAATGATTTGGGCCGAGCGCTGAACCCTGAGTCACACCCTTCCGAGTCGAGAGAGTGGAATTTCTCGAGAGGCTGTCTCCCTCTCCGGCGAGACAAAAACGGACTGTTAAGACGTTAAAAATACATGCATTCCTTCTCAATGCACTCGACAAGTCAAGCGACTCTATTTCTTTCCTTTAAATCTCCCTCTTCTTCCGGATCCTTACAGCTTCCTTCTTTTCTCTGAATCCACCTCGCCGCCGCATAATTCCCTTCCTTTGAAACGAGTCGCCCTTTTTGTCTCACGTCTCAAGAATGTGAGAATTTCAACTTCCGTAAGCCACTACTGAAGGGAAAAAAGTACCTGATATTACGATGCAGTTTTGGCAGCTATAGTTGAAAACCGTAGTCTTTGAAATAACACATTTCAACAGTACAACTACTATTTACGTTTCACTAAGGGGTACGTAGCCACAAATTGGCATGAAAAATCTTGATATAGCCGCAAAGAAAGGGAAATTCAGTTCAGAAAAACGATAATAAATTTAACGAAACGTATTTAAGTTAAACTAATTTCCGCAATGAACTCAACCTCGAGATGCGTTGGTCCGACTTTATGGAACGTTATGTAAGTAATTTAATAGTATTAATTCTTGAAATTTTAACACAGGGACCAACTTTGGCCTGAGCAGCCATCGTTGGGTCTCAAAACAAGTTCCCCGGCGGTTGCTAGGTGGAGCCAAGCACCATGTTTATTTACAAGCCTTGCGGTTCAGAACTTGTGCCACCATCAGCTGAACGTATCAATAATACATTTATTCTTTTAAATGCTTAATTTAAATCGCTGTATTTTTTATTTCTTTAGATGATGGTATTATTGCTACCCAAATCGGTAGTGTGTTTATTTTTTGTAAGTTTCATTTGAGATATCCTATGTAAACCTTTTATATAAAAATAATATACCTCACTAACAAAAACTTAAACAAACTCACCATCTTCTACAATAAATGTGTACGACTAGCTGTGTGTAGCAACAAATTAGTTCCACTTAAAGAAATATTACGCCATCACCGGACTCCAAAATTCTCTGAACATTTACTGGCCATATGTAAAAAATTCTCTAGGAAATTGCAAACCATCAACAATCCCTTAATACAACATATATGGGACTATACANGGAACCGCACCGAAAACCGGAAATACCGGCTATGTTTGTCGTAGTAAAAACAGAATCCGAACCGAAAAATTAAAATTCCCGGAAACCGTTATTTGTTCCGAAATAAACCGGAAACCTACATTTACTCTGAAAGAAACAGGAATTTTTTTATTCAGAAAAAAACGGATACGAATACGAAAAACGAATTTTCTGTTTGCATTCTAATTAGGAGAAAGAGTTATATTCACTATTGACGTAAAAGGAGGCTGGCAACGTTAGTAGAATTTATATTTCAATTTCTTACCCCACCATCTCATCCTTTCTTTAATTCACTGTAGTAATTACAAAGAGTAACTACTCATGCTAGTTTAGCTATCCTCATTAGTACCTTATTCTTCGTCATAATCATATTTATGCAATACTGGCTGAAGTGCCCGTTGATTCTCAGCGGAGAAAATAAGAGAATGCATGAGCTCGGATTAAACAATGGAATTAGTCGTCATGGGGACGGTTTGTTTACAACCTCAACATTTTAGAAAAGTTTCGTTCATTTTATCAAAATTCTCACAATTTTATACAGAAAACAATACTCGACGACCAAAATAACAGTCTTTGTTCAATTTCCCTTCTCTTGGTGCTTTTTTCGATTTCTTGTGTCTATTCTTTCGTATTTAATTTTGCAAAAGAAACAAACCCTGCAGGCGATGGAAGTGAACTGAAATGCATGAGCTCGGATTCAACAATGGAAGTGGTCGTCAGGGGGACGGGTTGTTTACAACCACAAAATATCACAAAATGTACGTCTATTTAATCAAAATTCTCACAATTTCGAATCGAAATCAATGTTCCACTGCCAAAATAAGAATTTTCATTCAATTTACCTTCTTTTGGTTTTTGTCTCGATTTCGTACGGCTATTCTTTCTAATTTAATTTTGCAAATGAAACAAACCATGCAAGCGATAAAAAGTGAGTTCTACGTACATTTCTTATGAAAACAGTTTCAAACGCCTGGAGTCGAACCGGGGACAGTTAGGTGAATAAAAAGTAGCCTATTATCTGTCAGAAGAGGGCATTTTACAATCTCCAAAGTTTGAAAGCTGTGCGATATCTGGTTCTCGAGTTTTACGCGAACAAACACACACATACAAACATTCTTCTTTATACATAGGATGTACCATTTGGGAAGCGCTATTCTAGTATATTTACTTCTCGTTCACTTACGGTTGAGCCTCGTATACTCTTTGTGTAGGATGACTTGGACAAACACCCAGCGAATTAGATTCGTTCACTCACCTGAAAGTAAAGGAGAAGAATGATTCATTAATAAATTGAACATACAAAATGAGAAAAAAATAAGCCGATAAAATCGAGAGCAATACCAAACAAAAGGAAATAAAATAAAGATTCATGTTTTGGTTATCGAATACTGTTTTTTGNATAAGCTCAAAGGTAGAGACACGAGTTACAAGAGTGTAACCTTGCTCTCTCAAAACCAACTTCATCCATTCTTTCTTTGTACCGCATCTTTCTTCAATGCAAGGCTTTATCACAAGTGGGAGGCGAGACCTCCGTCTCAATCTCGACTTTATAAAGACAACAACCGATTTCCTTCCCTTCCAGCCATTCCACTTGAGCATCTCTCTTATTTGCAAGCAAAGCCACGCCGTTCTCTTTCTTTCAATTTGCACTGCTTTACATCGGCTTAACGCAAAATTTCTTCTCCAAGAACGAGCATCTTCAGTGCGATTACCTCGCAAATCTAAAGCGCTCACATTTACATGAATCCCGCTTACGTTAAATTTCCATTTTTACATCTAATCCTACGATGGATTATAATGGATTGTATTGACTAATTTGAGACAAGGGGAACTCGATGAAGAATGTGGCAATATTATCTTCTATTCTATTTCACGTTATTCTCGTTCGTCTATCTAATATCACACATAAAAAAAGCAAATGTCTGTCCGTCCGTCCGTCCGTCCGTCTGTCCGACCCCTATCTAACTAAGATATGGCTTGACTTAGAGGTCTGAAACAAACTGCATTGTGTTTCTACAATGCTGAGACCCCCAGGAAAAAACATTCTCTTCTCTGTAAAGGCCCGAGTTCGAACCCAGGAGCCCGTAATGCGTTTCCATAAGAGATGAACGTTAAGTACGCTTTCATGACTTGCAGAGGTTGTTTCTCTTACAAAATTAAATTAGAAACAATTGTCCTACGAAATTCAGACAAGTGTTTAAAGAAAGGAAAATGATCATTGGATCTTATTTTAGTCGTGAAACATTCATATAAATTCTTAATTGCGGGAACTTTGAGAAAATACACGGAAAATTCGTAAAATATTTCGGGGTTAAAGAACCCATCCCTTTGGCCATTGTTGAATGTTGATTTCATGAGTTATCCCATATAAATACACAGGGATAACCAGTTCTTATATTCTTCTGTAAAAAATGTACGTAAAGTAGGCTTTATTGACTTGAAAACAGTAGAATAAATATTATAAATAACTAGTAAACGCCCCCGTCAAGCATGACGGAACTTGATTTAGTTTTAAAATTCTTATAGCACTTATAATTCCTCATTCTACCAAGTAAGCCTCATTCTCACTTCTAAACGGGCCTTAGGGCTGAATACTTTCCAGACAGATTTGTGATCCATTGGTTTCCATTTAAGACTCCATCCGCCCTGAGACGTCCTTCTTATAGCATGACTCGTCCAGTTCCCTTAATGCACATAGGATTCCCTTTTATCGTGTATCTCCCCTATTTCCTGGTAATTCTACAAAGGGCAACACGACGTTCCTTATTCCTCTCCATCCACTTACACCCAATTGATTCCAATCTCCTTGGGGTGTGCGGATGAATTGCGAACGTGACCTATGCCTTCGCAAAGGGGACGAAACCTTTCCACTGGACATTTCTTCGGTCCAATTTATTTTTTCCACTTTGACCTCCCTCCCCAGGGACGATGCAGTGAAGAGCGTTTATGTGACGTCACGTCGTCGGTGTACGACACACCGGTGTTACTGACGGCCCTGCCACTCCAATATCTACCGATGCGCTCCAGCACAACATTATAACTGTCATATACAAGATTTAAATGCACTTATTTTAACACTAAGGGGCTCCCGGATAGCCAAGTGGACAACGCGTTCGACTTCGGTGAAAGCGGTCCCGGGTTCGATTCCCGGTGGACGTGCGAAATGACCTAAGCTGTCGAAACACTTTTAACAATACTACTACTGCTTTAACACTAAATACATATGTACAGACTTGTGCCACCTAAAACTGCAAGAAAACGGGACATATTGTAGCATAATTAAATTATTCGATTCATAAATTAACCATTCACTGGCACTCCGTATACTTTACAAAACCATTTTACTGAAACGATTTTAACCAAACATGTTTTGGCCAGACTTTAACTCAATTAATTAATCTACTTTAATCATCGAGTTTAGTTTTCTATCTGTAGGTTTCGCAGGTTTTTCACACCCCCCTTCTTGAGGGTGTTTTCCTGCAGTGGAGATTTTTCCCTGAGCTCTTGGCTTAGGTTTTTTAATCCACAAAGTAGTTTTCTTCATTGTACTTTTGCATGCTATCTCTCTCTTTTCCTGTCTCATATGACAAAGGGTTAGATGTAAGAAGAGACTTGTTAGTCTCAATCTCGCCCTGAATAAAGTCCTTTATTATTATTATT
>KZ308267.1:1097974-1118404 GCA_000376725.2 Ladona fulva
TTATAATGAAGAGAATATTAATTCTCAAAACTCTAAAGATAATTTTACTAATTGATAGCTCAAATAAGAATACAGAAAATCTTGATGATCGAGAAAAAACTGAGATTCAGTTGAATTCACCATAACATCAACAAAAATGAAATCCCTTCCAATCTCAATCTGCAACGGTTTTTTTTAGAAACTAATTCAAAATCATATCCGTCATCTATTGCTGATTTGAGTTCATAGCATTACTGGGGGTCTCTCACACTCAGCCACACTATTCGAGGACTGTATTCGGTAGCGAAATGTCCTTCGGAATAGACTAAGCAACACACTGGATTGAAGGGTTTAAGAGCGCTTTATCGCTTCACTTCGGCGAAGGAAATGCGTTTCTTTCCGGGGTGAAGATATCTCGCAGCTGTGACCCACATAAGCACTTTTTTCGGCAGAGTTGTGTCATAAAACGGATGCAGAAAGTGAGCGCACAGAAGCGCCGTCTTCGGACTTATGGCCACCAGAAGGCGATGCAGACACACCGAGGGGCTATTTTAACACGTGACAATGATTATCACAAATCCCCAATAAACAATGCCTCAAATAACCCGTCCCAGTTGATACAACTAGTATATTAAACCAGTATCATTAGTAATGTAAACATTACAACTTGACAATGATAGAATTGAGCACAATTCATCGAAATATTTCAGATATCCATCAACAATTCTGCTCGTGAAGGGACTAAAGTAACAATAATGTTCCCACTGACACACCATTACGTGACAATAATCGAAGCCTTAACTGTAGAAAGCGGTCGAAAAAACTAGACAATTAAACCGACCAACAATTGAATTCTACTACTTTCCCTTTTTAACGTAACAACATTCGACGTTATCATTGTTGAAACATGTAAAATGCTGAAGCTATTTTATTATGATCATATCCCATTTATTTGTTTGTTATTTTTACATATATCATTTACATGACCACATGGATAAATGTATGTTGAAGCATTTCATATTTTTTTAGTAATTTAACTGCTAACCTATGAATTATTGTACTGAGCTTAAATGTATTATTTTATAATACTTATTTATTACTGAAAAAAAATAACCATACGTATCTAACTACATGGATATCCAACAAATTTTTTGGTGTAAATATTTGTAATTTATGTAAAAAACTAAATACTGTCACAATGTATAATTTGAACCCATAACTTTATCGCATAATCTTTTGTAGGAAATTTAGTTTGAAATGTTGTATTTTTTAATATTTAATTTAAGTGTGCGTGTGTTACTTTAACGGATTACTTAATAAATGTTACTTTTAAAGTCTAACTTATGCATGTAATGCATTGCTTACGGAAGGTTCTTGAAAGGGTTTCATTCCCTGTGGACGAATGCCAGGCAATTACTATCAAAATTAATTTTTATGTTGTACTACTCCTTGCATTGCCACCTGGCAAGAAAACCAAATAGAGACGTACTTTCAAATAAATAAAACTCGCTAAAAAAGGTTCGAAACAATTGACGCGAGCTATTTCTGCCTTAAGGCTGCCAGGCACATCACCCCGGCTCTGCTGGCTGCCTACATTGGAAACATAGTTGCCAAAAGCATAAGGAACGCTCGGGCATCAGCCGGCAATTAAAAGCTGAAAGCAGCTCTTTGTTTGAAACCGCGCACTAAGAAAGGCAAATGGAGGATCGCCATTCCAGACATTGTTTACATTATTCATGAGCGATCGGCCTTCGGATGCACGTGGCCCCTGGACTCATCACCACAAGCTGCGGCTGGCCTTTCTCTATTAGTTCATCAACTTCATCTGCGGAGCTTCTTATTAATTTGGAGGGAGATGGTTATCTTTATCCTGCTCCAATTTGCAGCTGATGATCTAATTTGTATACCAAACCATACAAGTGGATGATCTGGCTGCGGTAGTTCAAATTCCTTCGGGATAAATTGGCTAATCGACCAGACATCTGCGCTGTCTAAAATAATAACAATCCTTCCTGAAGCAACTTTGTGTCCGCCTGTGAAAAGAGTGGTAAAATCTCCAGGATCTCCACTGTTAGCAACCAAAAGCTCAGGAGAGGTAATGGGGCCTAGACAAGATGAGGAGTGAAAGATGAAACAAATAATTTTTTTTTTAAGTAGTAGTATTGCTAAAAGTGCTTCGACAGCTTAGGTCATTTAGGGCGAAGGCCCCCATCGGGAATCGAATCCAAGACCGCTTTCACCGAAGTCGAACGCGTTGCCAACTTGGCTATCCGGTAACCCTATTTTTTTTTTTTTTAACCTGTAATGGTTCTACTTGAAAGTATCTACCTATCTTCAAATTATATTAAGTACTTAAAAAGCATAAGGACCGCGGAACAGATTTCGAGCTTAACTCGGTGACCTCATTACGGGTCATTCCGTCTTGAAATAAGTCTCCTCTGCCAACGGATCAAAATAGGCGGTGCATCTAATCGAAGACCCCATTAGATTCCCTTCAACTAGAGGAAGGGGTATGAGTGGAGATTCATCACTCCAGTGTCAAGATCTCCGCGTCGAAATCGAATTTCATCGGGACAATGCGACCGCTTCCTCCTTCGAATGGAACGAATCTGCTGGTCCGCGATTTAATCTCTGCCAACGGATCGCAGATTGGGAGAAGAATCCGAGAGACGGAAGGCGTGGACGTTGAGAACGCGGTCCTCCCGAACTTATCTCTTCCACGGAACACTTGCGAATTCAATCGAGCTTAGCGGCACACTGGAATCAAGGTGTCGAACAGAAACTGAATCGAAAACCGGAAACGAGCAGAAAACCGAACCGAAACCCGAAATCGAATCGAAAACCGAAAATGGTTTCAAAGAAACTGCATACGATACCATTTTTACAAACAATCATTTACAATAATACCATCAACAAAAGATAATTTACAATAGAACGATTATTTACAATAATATAACCATTTACAATAATACCATCATAACAATAATATCTTCAATACAATAATATCATCAACAATACATCATTTACAATAAATACAAATAATACAGTGTCACAAGTTTTACGGCAAATAATACTCTCTCATGTATCCTTGTACCTTTCATCCATCTCCCAGTACAGCATTTTTTTATGAATTGCCGCATTCTCACTCGATACAATGATCGAGTACAAACAACAATGATCCGCATCATCAGCTTGATTGTTGCCTTCCTTCAACTTCCGTACCTCTATATTCCCCGTCTCTCCTAACAATGATCACCCCACATCACTTCGATCCGCCCAATTCGTGGCCCCCCCTCTCATCATATCCAATCTATTTGCCATCCCATCTCCGTTTCACTATCCTACGACGTCCTTTCACTTTTCCCCCTCTTCACTGCTATCCGTTTCCCTCAGACTGTCATCTGTTTCCCCGTCCCCCGTTCCATCAACCGCATTTACCCATCGCCCCTTACGTCATAGCTCCCTTTCCTCGCAGATTTTCACTCCCCCGCAATGATTTCCGAGCGGAAAAAAATCCTCGCCACTTGTGGAAGAGCGAGCCTCGAATCCACAAGTGCGCCATCTGACGGAACACGGCGAAAGAGCGGATGTAAATTAACGCTCAAGAAGTATTTTCAATGCGTATGAATGCAAGTATATTTCTAACTAACAGAAAGAGCATTAAATCGATTTCTCCAAACCGGTGGGAAGCCTCGCACTATCGAGACATACAAGCCTATATGGTGGGAATCGATCACGTTTACGTCCTTTTATTTTAATCGTTTCGCTTTCTATTTTTCTGAGTCTTCGCTTCATTGCAAATGAATCTTCCAATATATTCACTGCTATTCAACAAACTAAGTGTCGTATAGCATTAAATAACATCAATTACTAAAAAACTATGCCTTGGCACCTTTTGTAGGATTTGGTCTTGTTGAGGGACTCAAAAGTTGGACCAAAATGGTTGGGAAACACTGCACTGAACGGCAAAGCATGTACTTTGGGATGAAAATGGATGTCGAAAAAAACTAAATTTACGAGGTCTACCGAAGGGAAGGAAACTACGTTAAGAATCAGGAGTGATGGGAAAAACTAGAACAGACTTCTTTATGCAGAAACATAAGTTTGAGATCGAGTTTCTCGCTTATTTGAAGAGCAAGAGCGAAAATGACGTCGGATTAGGGTTCAGGGGGTCATTTTCCAGATTGTCAAAATTTTCAATTTCTGAATGCTCGATTTTCGAAGCTTTGCGGCTGCTTTTAAAAATAGTCACATAATCAAATTAAAGGATTGGAAATTAATTCTGCGTAAATTTATTCGAGGTTCTTTGGGATAGGGTATGAGGTTGAGCATCAAGCTTGACGACTTGGGATGAAAAAAGTCTGAAAATCTTGAGTTATGAAGTTCACCAAAGTATTGAATGAAAAGAAAAAATATAACAAACAAAGCCGCTTTCTTAACAGTATTCTTCCTTGGAATGCACAGAAGGGCAAGGTTAGAAAATTAATCCTAACGCTAGACAAGGAAGCTTCCACGAAGAGAATGGAGCTTATGACGCAAAGCCTTGATAGGTGAATCAGGAAAAGATTGAAAAACTTGCCGTCGCACAGTGGGAAATCGAAAAAAGCTGGCAAAAATAAGAAAATGGTTTTTTTGAGTGCGGACTTTGAAACTTCGCATGGCTATTCTTATATGAATTCTGCATATAACTACCAAATCATTTACTTTTATTCCCGTGCAATAAAATTCTACAGGGGGTCAAAGTTGACCACATTTTTCGAAAAAAGCAGATCTTCGATTTTTCACAAATTTCTTCAACTTTAAGCCAACAATGAACCCAAATGAGCAAAACTGTCGGGTGAAAAAAGATGCTGTAATATAAACCTATTTTTTATGCTTCATATTACTTGGTTTGAATGATCACAGTAGAATATTTGCATAAGTTATACAACAAAATGGCGAACCCATATTTTACGGCAAAGTTTCACGTAAAGCGAGAAAAATAGTAGTGATGTATCACAATGTACACGGGCTAATTTATACCACGATATTCTTTGAAGCTTCCTGAAGATGACTCTGAAATAAAATCCTGCGACAATTTGCGACGACAGCCTTTTTCGATTCCAGCCCACTGTGTGTCGGTTGGTTTGCTACATAGATGTGAATTGTGGATCCTAGGGAGGAAGACATACAAGGATTGGAGCCCTTCGAGGAATGGGCGTGGCATGATAAAAGAGAGTGACGTTGATAGAAAAACAAAGGAGGAAGCGGTGGAAATTGGAAGAAGAGAGGTTTCTGACTGATGTGATAAAGCGACGGTATAGGAAATGGGTGAGTCCAACGACGAAGGGAAAATGCTTGCTAGAGAATGTATATAATCGAAGGTAGAATGAAAACTGAAAATACAGAGATGGGAAGAGAAAGACGTTGCAACATATGAATGGTGGATTACTTCGTTAGAATTATTGTTAAAAAAGCTTTTAGAATTTAGTAATTTTGCACATGAGGGATACCACCGGGAATCGAACCCGGGACCGCTTCCACCAAATGCGAATGCAAAGCCTAATTGGCTATCCGGGTGTTTTAGTTATCTAGAAACAAAGGAAAGGGTGAAAAGGTGGAGAGGAAGGTTCAAGGCATGTGAACCTATCGGAACGATTAAAATGATGATGAATTTTCATAACAGGCGGTCAAAAACTAGCTAATAAATTTCTGCAATACACCGGGAAAGCCCAACAATGATTCAGAAGCCTGACCGCTCTGTGGAAACAATTGTCCTCATTGTTGACTTATCTTATAATAGGAAATTTCTTAATGTAAATATATTCCTTCCAAAGGAAACAATTGCGTCAGAACCACCCGTACAAAATTAAGGGAACGAATTTAAATGTTGTCGACTCAGTTGAATATCTTGGAGTCACCCTTAGCAATAATTTAAACTGGAGCACACATATTCGAAAAATATGCGGTAAAGCAACTAAAATGCTCGGTTTTATAAAGCGTATTGTAGGTAGATGCGATGAAAAGGTTAGAAAGCTATGTGATGCTGTTTCACGTTAGTTAGGCCCCATCTGGAGTATGCGGCGAGTATATGGGACCCAGCAGATGAAACGAATGCGCGCGAACTCGAAAAAGTGCAGCGCAAGGGCATACGATTTGTTAAAAAGTGCTACGATAGAGAAGCTACGCAAATGCTCTCAGACGCAGGTTGGGAATCCTTTAAAGAAAGGAGATTAGAAGCTAGGCTACGATTGTTAGATAAATTCAGAGGAAGTACATTTTGGAAGACGTAATTGGTATTATGCGACCCCCGGCTACTTTGACCGATCCGACAGTGAGCGTAAAATAAGAGAAATAGATGCGAGGACAAGTCGTTTCTGGGACTCATTCTTTCCGCGAACGATACTCGACAACAATAACCTAAAGAGGTAACTCGAATGCTTGGGTGTTTACATCCCCTGCCACAAGCCGAAAGGCGGCTTTCAGCGTATTTATGTAGATGTAGATGCCAACAATGGTGGGTTTAGAATTACGACAGCTCTGAGACAACAATTGTCTTCATTGTTGAGTTATTTTTCCGAGGATACCTAACAATGCTAGGCTGATGAGTAAGGCCGCTTTGAGACAACAATTGTCCTCATTGTTGACTTGTTTTTGCGCCCGAAGCCCAACAATGCTGGGTTCAATAGCATAGCCGGTCCGAGGCAACAATTGTCTAAACTGTTGATTTTTCTCATTCGATACATATTTAAGAATTTTCGGTTAATTCAGTTTTTGCTTCGTGATTCAGTGTGCTACGCAAAACGGGAATTTCAATCGTTGAAATCTAAATCAGAGGATGAAATTCCGTATGAAAAACAATTCAACGCCGCACTGACGGTTAGATTACATTTTCCAGGTCAGATAAACTTATTCTTTCTGTCGAAACAAGCACTGTTACGGGACATTCCGAGCCACTTATAATAATGACATTCGTAAAAATTACAGATTCGACCTCATCTTTCCTTCAATCATCGCCATCAACCGATGTTGATTTTCATTCCGAATCGCTCTCTTTACATCCACTTTTGAAAAAGGTCTGCCTTTATTAAAACTGATGAGCTAAACGGGCTCTCTGCCCTCAATTTTAGAGGTGCGTCATGAATCACTCAAAGTACACCGTTGGTTGAGCTTTAATGGCACAGCACATGCAATCTTCATTCAGGGTTTTTGCGCAGTACAGAAAACGTTCCATTGCGATGTACCGAATTCCTCATCGCGCAGCTTCCTATCTCTTGGGACACGGCCCGGTCGCCAGCATCACAATCATTCCCATATTATTAATGATTCACCCAAAATAACAGGCGAATGAGTACCTTTAAAAAAGTCTTGTGAGTGAAAAATAAAATACACACCTGTGTGCTCTTATCTAAAAGACAAACGCATAGGGGCGGATACAGGATATCGGAGGACCGGAGCTCAAAGATCCTTATAGATTGTCTTACCATACGTCCCTTTTTGACAACAACAAAAGACCTTAATCAAGCAACATTTTCTCAAAAGCATATTACGTGGAATTTCTCAACTAATGTGAAGTTATTTTAAAATATAAAACAAGAACCTGAGAATAAGCCGCGTTTCTATCAACAATTGAAAAATTATGCTACCAAGGAGAACAGTATTGTTTAGGACTTTCTGGCCAGGTATTATAATGTGTAATTAAAATGGAATTTAAATAATGCTCACCTTAAGGCCAAGTATTATAATGGTATTTTGAGTTAAACTGAAGATTACAGTAAATACCCATGCTAAATCATCGTACATACCTAGGAGATTAACTATATTATTCATAATAAAGGAAAGATGTATACTTTTCCACACAAAAACATATTAATGAAGGATAATATCGTTTTAATAAAGGCCATATTAATAAAGGATAAATCTACGGAGGTGGCCGAGATATTGTGGAAATCTATAATAAAGGAAAGATGTATACTTTTCTACACAAAAAACTTTTATTGACTACGGTTTTGGCGTAAGATAGGGAGCTTAATCCCTCATGATTAGGATGCCCCTTCTTCTTGTTATATCATTGTATATATATTCGTATTGAAATGCTTTTCTAAATTGTTGCATTTGTATTTTGTAATTGTTGTTGTGTTATGTAAATTGTTGCTTTTTCTGTTTATTATTCATATTTTTTACTATTCCAACATTTCATCTTTATTCGATATTTTCTTATTCGTTTCAATATTCTCAATTATTATATATTACGACCAACTTCTTATAATTTCAACAATATAATTTTCTTTTACTTATTTTCCCGTCTTCTTTTAAATTTTAGTTGCTGCTGTCAGTAGGTTTCGCAGGCTTTTCTCGCCCCCCCTTCACGTGGGTGTTTTCCTGCAGGGTTTTAATTTTGTCCTTATTGAAGACTCGGGTGTTTTCAAACCCACGCAATAGGTCCTTCTTTTATTGCTTTTTTTAGTTCAACTCCCAATACCTTTTTCTTTCTATCTGTAATGACTAACGGTTGGATGTAAGAAGGGACTAATTAGTCTCAATATCGCCCTTAAATGAATACGTGTTATTATTATCATTGTTTTCCCGGATGCGACTGCTTCATTTCCTTATCAAGCTCTCAGATAACACATAAGCAGTTACTCTTCTGTGTTTAGTCCACACATAAGGAAACGAGCAATTTTCTCATTTACAATAGCAAATACGAAAAACGTAGTACAAGAGTACAATCTATTAACCGCGGCCCCCTTTGAAGGCAAAACTAACTGTAAATTAGCAGTCGAAATCAATTTTAAGTACTCCTTCGCGAGTGGGGCAATTCCCTGCGGAGAAAACGGTAGCAAGCCATAAAACGCGACTATTTCCGCCTGTGGGGGATTTTATGGAGCTGAAAGGAAAGAAGAGAGGATTTGTCCTTTTCACGAAGGGGAAAACGTTTTTCGAGTCTCCGTGGACGAGAGGCGTCCGTCAAGAGGCTGCGTGCGACTTTCTTCTCGCCGCTCTTGAAGTCGCCGAAAAGCGAATGGAATACGAATCCTCTCATCCACTTTCCGCATCCATCGCCGCAGCTGGAGTCCATTGTCATTCTAAAAGCTTCCGCGATTTTAGTGTTTAAGCAATCAAACGGGCCGATGGATTTACAACCATATCCTATTTAGGGACGATTTTAACTTGGAATCAGTTTTCCTGTTACCCTATCTAGATGAATACCATTAAATGATTAATTAATTACTTCTATGTCTATGTAGGTACCCTGCAAGCCGCCTTTCGGCATGTGGCAGTTGGTGCATGCACCATGACTCTTCTTCTCTAATCAATTACTTTCGCGTATCGTTCGCGGAAAAAAAGAATTCTTGAATCGATTCGTTCTAAGATCTATTTATTTCCCTGATCTTTCTCGCCGTATCAGAACGGCCTGTGTAAGATGCCATATATCTACCTCTACATATGCATCCTGCAAGCCGCCTTTCGGCGTGTGGCAGGGGGTGCAAGCACCATGACTCTACTTCTCTAATCGATCGCTTTCGCGTATCGTTTGTGGAAAATGTGAAATTTTGAAACGAATAGGTCAAACATAATTTGAATTTTTACCCATAATTCCTAGCGTCGTAAGTGCCTCAACCTGATCTTTTCGCCTATGGCCTCTGATAGTTTTAATCTGCCCCTGCTCCATAACATATGTACACTGTTGGACAAAAGGAACGCAACACTTGCGTAGCGCCGTACGTGTCCGAAAGCCGAAGCTCTTGGTCTGAGCAAGAGATATGGATATGTGACAACAGTGTGACTGCAAAGTTCGGAGGGTTAGAGTTAGGGAGAAAGCTGAGCGAAGTTTTCGGCAGGATCTTGTAGAGATGAGCCTCGGTCGGTATCTCCGCATGTTTGTTGAACGGATTCGTGGAGGGATCGCGAAATACGAAATCTTAAGAGTCCCGTTTGTCCGTTGTACCAAAATAAAAATGAAGAATTATCCATTCACCAAGGTATGGCAGCAAGAACAGAAAAGCATCAGCGACCTTGTCAGGACCATCTCGATATAGGCTTCGAACCTAGCTAGTGCAACATGGCATTCTCCCCGATGTACACGTGCGGGCTTCCAATGATATGACCCACCCCTGTTCCATCTGATGGGTCGGGATGCAAAAGGCGAGCATCAGGGCGGAGGGGTGAGGCACAGCGATGCGCGTTCATCGCCGTGATTAGGTGATTCACACAGGAACGGCATATGCACGAGTCCGCTTTTGTGCGCGTTGAGTCATTTCGGGAATAAAAAGAGATGAAAGACTAAAGGGATAGGGGATGTGAAATGAAGTCTGAAAGCAGGGGGAGGGAGGAAAAGGGAAAAGTATGGGAACAGGTGGAACAAGAGATGAAGACGGATGGGAAAAAATAGAGTATTTATGTGCTTAAGAGGCACGCCCACGCCTTGGGTTATGCGTGACCTCATAGGCAAAACACAGACCAGCAACACGTCCACGTTCGTTAAAACAACTGCCCCTGGAAATACCTATTGCGCCACCCTGTCCTTCGGTTCGAAGATAGCTTCCCTGCTCGAGAAAGTCCGACTTGAGTATTGAAAATGAGAAGGGCGAATCATAAAATCGAGAGTTTCGTCTATCATTTTCGTCATTATTCATTCTACTTTGTCATTTGTTTCACTTCGATACTTAGAAAAGGAAGCGTGAAATGTTTTTTGCACTCGCATATGCCTCAGAAAGGAAGGCGTGGGAGGCTAAATCGAAACCTCGACCAGCAATCACTAGCTATTCCTATCAGAAAGCACACTGTGATGTAAAATACTTACTCTACTTTTAGATTAAGATTCAAAAATGAGTCATAATGGACCTGTTGCAACCTTACGACAAAGGGCAGAGAAAATCATCAAGGTTAATGTGATAATACAGCACGACCTGGAATCAAACAAACGCCTACGTCCAGAGCAGAAATTGAAAGGTTTTTTTACGAAAAACTTCAGACATATAAAAGTAATTAGCGATAAGATTCAGCAACTGAATTTAGGCTCGAAAAAAAAAACATTACTAAAATAAATATTTTGAAGGTCATTCTGGAATGGGTACTGATAAGAAGGTATACGAGGTAGTGACGGAACGAGAGTCAGATGGGAGGAGTTAGCTGATATGAGATAAGCTGAAAACGTGATAGGGCGCGGAGGAGTTTTTTTTCCTCATTCACTTCGTCAAATGGGACCGTAATTGCGCGTAGTAAAAGAAACACCATATCTCCCGTAGTGACGGCATGCAAACTCCAAACGTGAATTCGCTTTTAGAAAAGCACACTTTGACTACAATGAGTCAACATTGGTGTAATCACCTATCCACCCCGGTTACAGCGTAGTCCAATTTTGAAAAGTAGCGATTTCCTTGTGGTCGCTATGAAAAGCGGGATTTTGCGATTTAAAATTCAGAGAGTTTAGTTTTCGTATTTTTTAATGAGTTAATAAAAAAACTTTCGTAGGATATAGACTATACAAACAATATTTGCAAAATGTAAACTTTTTGAAAATTTTCGCATATTTTAAACATAACACGGAATAAATTACGCAAAGTATTTCCAAATATCTCAGACAAACCAAATTCTAGGACGATCACTTAAGGATTACTAGGATTCACTTAAGCTGGGGTACCCACATCCATAAAATATGTGGTCGAGCGCTTAGAAAACTTGGATTTACAAAGAGAATTGTCGGTAGAAGCGATGAAAAAGTCCGTGAGAGATGTTACGTTGCGTTGGTCAGGCCTCACTTGGAATATGCGTGTAGTGTATGGAACCCTGCAGAGAAGTGTTGTATTCGGGAATTAGAAAAAGTGCAACGGAAGGCGATACGTTTTGTAAAGAATTGTTACGACAAGACAGTGAGTGTAACGCAAATGCTTCAGGACGCAGGATGGGAATCTTTAGAAAATAGAAGAGTTAGACAAAGACTAAATCTCCTTGATAAATTTAGAGAAAGCACGTTCGTAGATGATGTAGCTGACATAATGCGCCCCCCATGTTACATAGGCCGTTCAGACACTGCGAAAAAGATCAGAGAAATAGATGCTAAAACGAATCGATACAAGAATTCATTTTTTCAGCGAACGATACGCGAAATTAATAGATTAACGAAGTAAATTCAGTAAATTCATGGTGCTTGCACCCCCTGCCACACGCCGAAAGGCGGCTTCTACATCTACATCTACATTAGTACCCTGCAAGCCGCCTTTCGGCGTGTGGCAGGGGGCTTGCAGGGTACTAATGTAGATGTAGATCACCTTTTTTCGGAAATCCACAAGCGAAATAAATTGAATTTACATTAAAATTAATGATTGTAAATAGTATATTGAAGAATTCACTTTATTAACACTCAGTGCACACGGACAGAAATCAAGCAAAAACTAATGAGTGTATTGAGATGTATTAGCTACACGGATTGGAAAACTATAGATCAGTAACATGAAATTTAAAATGAGAAAAGCTAACAACAATTAATACAATAGAAGACTTAATATATACGCTCAAAATCATTTATTTTACATGAGGCACACCGGTAAACGAAATTACCTTGGTTATGAGTTTGAACTGCATAAGTTGCTAAGGAGAACATCCTTTCTTGGTTTTAGAAATAAAGATCAGTATTAGATTCAGAAAAAATACGGAATGTTTCACATAATGCTCGAATTTATGGTTGTCACGAGCAATGCTGAAAGTAATTTCATTTCACTATGTTGGATTGTACGTGATTCATCCTAAAATGTATAATCATTTCATGTAAAATGAAACGGAGCCCTAAATGAGCTGATTCTTTAGATGGTATGTACTTTTGAAAACAGTCATAATTTACGAAACGTTAGAGAAAAACCCCTAGGACAAAATAATAGAATTCTTTAAGTTGGATTCTCAATCACACTCAAATAGTCTGGTATCCAAACATCAACTCCACATTACAAAGTCTCCTTGATAGAAGATAGAAGAATTTACTCATACTGATTTCTGCGAATTTCCATTTTTTTACTTGTAATTTTTCTTACGTTTCTATTTTTTGTTTAACGAATGTAATAATGAAAAAATGGTTAGCAATGATCACCTTGACGACAGGTTTTCTTAATAATCACCCAATCGATTCAGATGCATCGATGATCGATAATGAAGATAAATTTTCGTTACAACTATAACATCCGATTTATTTGAATAATTTCCGCCAATCTGAATCGTATTAATTGAGATTGTAATTCTAAGTGTGCTCATTTGTAATTTATACATTTTAATATTATAGATGCTGTTTTGCACTTTTTTTAATCCCCTTCTTATGTGAATTTTTCCGCACAGGGGTGGATTTCTGTCAACCTCAACCTTCAGTTGAGAAGATTTTTCCACACACCCAAATCTGGGTTTTTTTTCTTTCTAAACATAAACGTTGAAAATTTGAGTGTGTATTGCTAAGAAAGTTTAGGTGGAAAGAATCCGATTGTGGGCCTAATCCCGCCTTAATGTAAGGTTTATTCATTCTTCGAGAGGTATTGTAACGTAGGTTTAGGCAATAATGTATAGTAGAAAATTTCTAATTAATTTCCGAACCTATCACATCCAACAATCATTCGCACAATTTATAATCATATGCAGGTAGGGTGTAAGTTGATGACTTTATATCAACTGCTTATTAATTAAAATGACTGTTATTGATTGATCATTTAATTTCGAAGGTTTGAAGGATGCCCTATATCTTACCAATTCTTCTCACATTTCCGTCACTTGTAACTTAAGTTCTAATGCACGTCAAATCTAACTTGAGGTAATAATACTAGCGTAATAAGTAAAAAAACAGTTAAAAAACACAACTTTTAATTGTTAAAACTAATGGAGTCAACAATCATATATACAACAGTGTGTAAATTGACGATTTTTATATTAATTATTTATTTCTTATTAAGAATTTCACAGACTTGAAAGATGACCTATATCAGGGGTGGCGAGCCTATGGCACGCGTGCCCAGAGTGGCACGAGAGAGAATATTATTGGCACGCGGAACTTTTATGACACAATTCACTTAAAAAATTAAGCCACAGAATAAGTGAATGTGTATTCTGCCCATGGGTGATTATAATAAATGATTATTAACGTCAACGATGACATGTTTATCCCATCATTGACATAATAAAATAGATTATATCAGTATCTCACTCTATATTGGCACGCTAGTCCTTTATATTTGTCAAATATGGCACTAATGCAACGAAAGGTTCGCCATCCCTGCCCTTCATCTTACCAATTCTTCCCATATTTTCGTAACGTTTAACTCGACTAAGTTCTAACTTACTTTAAATCTAACGTGAGGCAATGATGCTGGCATAATATGATAAAAATGTTTAGTAAATTTATAATTTTTTAAGCCAAACAAAGCCAACTATCAAGCAAATCTAACGTGGGGGCATTGATTTTATTACAGTGGTATTAAAGTATTTCGCAGTCCAAATGATTTTATTACCGCCGCAAGCAGGCCCAGTGGCTAAATTTGACATCGAAATTGGCAAAAAAGCGGCCCTGGTCCATCATCGATTCCTCCTCTCGAATGAAGGTCGCTAACGGTAAAACTTCCCAATTTGACCGACGTATCAATTAAGAAAAACCTCTCGGAAAAAACTCAATCGGAAAAATTTATTTCCACACCGCAACCTTATTCTATAACGACGATGGCCGATAGAATAAATTCCGCACTCAAAAGTATGGCGATCAATGTGTCGTCACGGGGAAATGCACGTGGAGAAACAAGGCCGAGAACTCGGAAGGTCACTCCTCATTATTTCGTGACGCCTTCAACTGTAACATATATCTCATACCACAAAGTGTGCTCGTTACCTCATTCCTCATTTCTTTTTGACCTCTCTTTTATGCAGGGCCCTATAAGAAGAAGAGAGAAGTTATCATCAACTGCTCAGATACCAAGAGTTTGAGATCACCGGATATCTGAAAGCGTTTCGATTGCCTGTACCCGAAAAATTAAAAATTTACATTTTCTGGGTAATAAAAACGGCATGCTAAATTGCCTAGCAACTAGAAAGTATTATATGCGTCTACTAGCTGAAGTGCCCGTTGATTCTCAACGGGGAAAGTATGGAAATGCGTGAGTTCGAATCCAACATGGAGAAGCAAAAAGAAAAATTAAAAGCTGGCTTCTAGAAAATTCCATGGAATTACAGTAAAAATGTATTATATGTAATAGTGTATTTATTAATTACATGTAATTATGTAAATCGTGTAATTTGTAACATTGTAAATATTGTAATATGGTAGATTATACAATATGTAATGTTTTAAATAATGTAATATAAATTTTGTTTAACTTTANGTGTAATTATTAATTACGTGTAATTATGTAAATAATGTAATTTGTAACATTGTAAATATTGTAATATGGTAGATTATACAATCTGTAATATTTTAAATAGTGTAATATAAATTTTGTTTAACTTTAGCAACCATAACACTTTAAAAATAATAACTTTTAACACTGTATAAATCAGGCACCTTCTGATGACCCTTCTTTGGCTCAGGAGGACCTTGCTGTTGAACTTTGTGACTTTTGTAACTAACTATATCTCCACGTTTTTAATTACATGTAATTATGTAAATCGTGTAATTTGTAACATTGTAAATATTGTAATATGGTAGATTATACAATATGTAATGTTTTAAATAATGTAATATAAATTTTGTTTAACTTTAGCAACCATAACACTTTAAAGATAATAACTTTTAACACTGTATAAATCAGGCACCTTCGGAGGAGCCTTCTTTGCCTCAGGAGGACCTTGCTGTTGAACTTTGAGACTTTTGTAACTAACTATATCTCTATATATGTTTTTTGTAACTATTTTTGTAAGTATCTAATTGTGTGCAATAATAAATTGAATTGAATTATTAAAAAAAAACAGTGGAATGTCCATGCACCCCTTACCACACTCCGAAAGGCGGTTTGCAGGGTACATACGTAGATGTAAACGTAAACGTAGATATCAATAAAAAAAACTAAATTACATGTGATTGTTGCGACTAATACAGCGGACCAATTATGGCACAAATTACGGACGCCTGAAAGTTACAATTAAAATGAAACAATAAGATACAATACAATGAAATACAACTATGGCAATCAGACTCTGCCAGAGACAAGGGCGAGCCGGGCTATTGCCCAGGGCGCTCACTTGTAGGGGGCAAAAATTTCGACATGAGACTCACATTGGATTTCATTTACTGACATTTAGCCTTCTGCTCTACCAAAAATACATCAAAATTTCCGCTACGAATCTTAACATTCTTTGAGTAATTGAATCCTTGATAAGATTTTTCATAAGTTCACTGCGGATCACTCCACCGTTGGAGTGATAAATGCATTGGAAATGGAGGTATCCGCAGTGAGCATGTTGATTGTTAATTCATCTTTTAACAGATTTCGTGTAAATTATGAAACGTTGCATATCTGACGGTTTTACGAGAATATTTCTTAATTAACATCGATTATTATTTTTTATGAATCCACGGATCGATACCTTCACGAAATACACCCTACGTTGGTGAGCTACGTCCGTGTATTGTTTAGCGTTTTCCACTTCATGCAAACCAATACCATAGAGTAATGTTAAGATTACTCTATGCCAATACGTTTCCGTGAAGCATCTGAAAATAAACGCTTTTTAAACACGTCATCTACCATCGTGTAAATTACATAATGCTTCATGATAATCCTACTGAATTGCGCCGTCATATACTGATTTCACGAAAAATCGACCGTAACTCAAAAGATATACTAATTCTTGCTCAAGCGAGTATTTCTACCACCAATCGGATTGATGCAATCCAATCAGCATGGATGGCGTGTCTCATATGGCTTATCCCCATCGCTCGGATGCTGGCATCAGCTTTTTGCGGGGCTTTTCACAACCAGCAGCTTCTTGAGGAGCTCTCATAAGATCGTTATCCTTAAGCTTATTTTTCGTTCCTCATCATCTCTCGTCAACGAAACACTTAGCTGTAGAGGAATCAAATATATCTCCCATTCGAGGTCTTGAACTCTCTCCAGCTTACGTGTACTTGAAATTCCTAAGCTATTCCCTGACCGTGACAAACAAGCAAATATTCCTTATTATCAAGCAATTGAGACAACTGCACGGAGGAGAAAATAAATTGTACGATCTGACGCAATATCTTTTCTAATTCGCGAATGCAAAGTTCGTTTACAGAGCCCTATATGATAATAATATAGTATTAGTTGTTAAGTACGGTACAGTTATTATAGTACCTACATAATTATAGTTATATAATATATAGTATAGTTATAATAATAATAATGATGATGATGGTGATGATGATGACCACGATGACGCTAATAATAATAATAAAACTTCTTCATTAAAGGGCGAGATATACTGCATGCATACTATAAATCAACGCTTTCCGGCCGGTGTTCCGCGAGTAGGTTCTTGGTGTGCCGCGTAATATTCGAGGACAATAAACTCTTCAAATTCTGCACTACGCATACAACTATTTTGGGAGCCTATAAGAAGTTTTAAAATGCCCTATGCCACAATAATCGTTCCTTCATTTCCTATTTGAATTAAGAATCAAATTAATAAAAGTGTTTTTAATTGTACCGCAAGGCATGTATCAACACCGGTTCCAAGGCACTTTACCCAAACCATTTCTGTAATGGAACGTTTCACCTATAGATGTTCCACCCAAAATATGCTCCACGCAAAAGAGGGGAGGGGCAGGGGACGTTTCACCCAAGACTTTTCGCCCAAAAATGTTTCACCCAAGTGCCAGTCCGCCCAAGAGATATTTCACGCAATGGATAATTCGCATTAATATTATTTTAACCAACAAACATTTCTCTAAATGTTATTTTAAAAAGCGAGTACAAACAGGGCTATAGTTACAATTAATTTGCATAAATGCTTATGCATTTGTTTAGTATTAATTAGCGTTTAGTTTCTACGCTGCCTGTACACCGTAATCTTATCATGTATGCGGGTAGCCCACGTAAATTATTCGGAAGACAGGACATTGACTACCCCATAATTAAGTATCTTCCTGGCTGGCCGAAAGAATAAACAATACGATACAAAGAAAACGAAGGATAACTTTTTTATTATTTTCCCTACATGTTCCTCTTTCGTGCACTTTTAAAATCTCATAATCTACTATGTAAACAACGGCGTGATATGAAGACGTGTAATTTCCTTAAAAAAATGTAGGTAATGTAATTTATGTAATGTAATTCCCCATAACTAACTTTAATGCTCTGATTGTTTTTTTTTTAACTTGTAAACACTTATTATACACTTCTGTTTTTGGACATGTTACCATTTCAATACAGAGTTTACATCAGTGTAACTGAATATGATTGTAATGAAAAAATAATTATTATTGTTATCTACATGTAATAACGTAAATCATGTAATGTGTAATATTGTAAGTAATGTAATATTGTAAATTATATGATATGTAATATTGTAAATTATGAAATAAGTAATACTGTAAATTGTGTAAAATTGTCAATAATGTGATAGATAATTTTAGCTATACTAAATATACAGTTATAACTAAGTTTTCTCTTTACAGCATTTTTATGTGATATTGTTCTTGTAACACTATATAAAATTAGGCACCTTGTGATGAGCCTTCTTTCTTGGACCTTGCTGATAAACTCTGTGAAACTTGTGTAACTACCTATATTTCTGTTTATTTTTGCAATTTTTTGTAATAAACTAATTGTATAATAAATTGAGTATTATATTAATCAAAATTTAATCTAAATTTAAATTTTAAAATTAAATTAAATTAAATTTATTATTATTAAGTACATTTTAATAAATACCGATTTTATATCTATCTTGCTTTTATAGGGCATTTTTACATCCCGTATCTAGTTTGAGAAAGTCCAAACTCCCCGAGGTTACTATCACGTAAGATGAGGAATGTATTATTGTAGGGAAACTTGAAGATGCATGCGGTTGAGTGGAACGTGCGTGAGAGCACATGAGGGGTTCATCCCGAAGCGATCTCTTCAAGTATTTGGCCACAAGAGCGAATATTGAATTACCACGAAACCACACAAATTTAAAGCAGTGAAATTAAGAACGAGGTCGCGAAGCAAAGGTCTCGGAAATTTTCGGTTTAACGACTCGCATTTTTCAAAGATTATCTGCATCCATACGGAACTGCCCGCATCGGAACCGGCTTCGGTTGTCTGGCCGCCCAGAGGAGACGTTAACTAGATAGTATTGTTGGTCTCTCCGTCTTTAGACTTCATTTTCAGACTTAGACACCCATCGCAATAATTCAGGCATCGATTGTTGGTTCGTAATTTTATAACGGCATCAGGAAAATTTCTGGATTGGCTCCTTGGAGAGTAGTTGTCAGTTTCAAAATTACCTGGCACTTTTAGGGTATTGTAATTGAAATAATTTCCGCTTAATCCACAATAAAGGCAGATAAAGAACCCATATTCCTTAATTTCTGTTAGTTTCACTCATGGAAAGGATAAGGTGGTGATCTTTGCACACCGAGTGGTGCAAAACTTTCTTTGACGGAAAGTGGGAGACTTGGGTTCGAGTCTCGCTCATGCAGCTATTTTTCACATCTATTCGTTTCACTCAGTTTTATTTACTGTGAAATCAACATTACTTATATTCTGTATTTTCGAAATAAATGTGCATTTATTGTTTTTGAGGATTGTTGCTGAGTTTCTTTTTTCTTATTTTAAATTCTAGTTGATACTGTCAGTAGGTTTTCGCAGATTTTTCACTCCCCCCTTCTCATGGGCGTTTTCCTGCAGGGTTTAATTTTTCCTAAGTTCAGCGTTACGTTTTTTTAACACCCGAATAATATTTCCCATTTACCCTTACATTAGATCAAACTTTTACATAAAGGGAGGAAAAGAGTAGAAACTGACATCGATAGACACGGAATAACCTATACACGGTGTTCTTTGAATCTTCCCGAAGATAAATCTTGACAAAAATCTTGCGACCGTTTGCGACGCCCATAACATAACGGACTTTTCGACAACGCTACAAGGGCCAGATCCGTACGGCGGACCACCTCCCTCCACGACGATATCGGTTTTGAGAAGAATTAAATTACGGACCAACAGGCTCCTTAACGGTATGATTCGGGAACGTCATGCGTATTTTCCAAGTCCTCTTTGTATTTTTGGCCAGCTTTTTTCGATTCTGACCCACTGTGCATCTTTAAAATTTACTCTAATGGGCCCCTCCCAAAACTGAACATAGCACAAATAATATTGATTTCCTTCGCACTATCTGAGCATGAGAATAACAGACGAGAAATAACAATGGAGATACGGGGAAAGATAGCGATTTCGTAACAACAGCAGCGCCGCCGTCCGGAAGCTGCGAGAACGAGGGCCTCTCCGCTGTTTATCTTCCATTCGGAGCGCGCGCGTCCTCAGCAGC